>JAAGNO010015271.1:0-13175 GCA_033439905.1 Ceryle rudis
AAAGAAAAAGGGGAAGGGGCAAATGAAAAAGGGAAAAAAAAAAAAAAAAAAAAAAGAAGCTCCCTCCCCATGCAGCTCAGTGTGACACATTCAGGGAAAGAGGGGCCTTGGACCACTGCAGGCAGGAAAGCCTTGTGCAAACAACACACGCACACGACACTCCTCCCCCGCCACTTGCTTCCACCTCCCTCTCCATGCCTTTCTCAGCCCCCTTAGTGCTGGTCACAATGCCCGATGCCCACCTTGCCACCCCTCATATGGCACTGCTTCCTCCCCTGGAAGCCCCCTTCCCTGGGTCCCCACGGGGAGGGCTCTTTACAGAAGGGGCATCGATGCTGCCAGCTCTGGGCTGGGCTGGCAGCAACCCCAGCAGGCAGCTCCTACCTGTCGCCGGCTCTGCCCCGCACGTGTGCGGACCTTGTCCAGAGGCCGAGTGTCTTCAGCAAGCAGGGGCCACCACCGAGAAGCACGTGCTCGCCCTCAAAAGCGACCAGGGGAAGCTGGAAGATGAGAACGACAGGGGCAGGCGGGATTTGAGACCTAGAAATTGCTTGGCTCGGTTTGCTCTGTACAAGGGTGGAGAATATCCCAGGGAGCGCTCAGCACATGCTTTTCTCTGCAGTTGGAAATTGGTTGCAGCGTGCATTGGCAGGGTTGTTTTTATTGGGGTTTTTTTGTTGGTTTTTTTTTTTGGTCTTTTTTTATTAGCACTCTATGTGCTGCTAAATGCACTCCCAGCTAGGTCAGGGCCATGTTAGCTGCAGCTGGCAGATTAACTTCAGCCTAATACTCTTCACAGCTCTGCAAGTGAGAGTGCAGAAATCCTCTGAGCGCTGCCCAAGTGGATTAAACGATCGGATCCAGGCCCATCATTGTATAAAAGGTAACTGCAAAGTGCTGTTTTCCATGTCCCTTCCTTATGTCTGACTTAGGTCCCCGTCCTGCCACAACACATGCTTAACCTGGACTAGTGAAGTCAACAGGTGCTTGTATAAGGTTACACAAGGGATTCTGCTTTAGCTGGAGAAGAGGCAAGTGACCGCAGAGCTTGCTGCAGGGCTATCAGGTGTAACAGGTAAGACCCCAGCCTTCACCATCAGTCCCAAGCAAGCAAACTACAGACAGATGGCAACAGGCTCAAAAATACTTCTAATTAACATAAGGAAATACCCAGAGATGTCCATGCTGAGCAAAAAAAGTCTTATGCACCCAGGAGACTGAGCACAAAAATCATATATATATATAAAAATCCCAATATGTTTGAGAAAGGAATTAATATTTGAAGCTCAACTGCTGTACCTGAGACCTCAGACAATTCCACTTTTAAGGTGCTACAAGCCCAAACGGATCACATCCATAGCCAACAGCCTTTGAGGTGTCCTAAAACATTTATATGAGAATGGGCTGGGGGCGGAGGGGGGGTGGCAGGGAAACCCAGTCTTCCCCCAGAAGCTCACTCTGGGAGTATAATACTTATGCCAGAAGGAGAGTGGGTTTGTACAGAAAGGTCCTTGCACTGCTCCCCTGTGCTGGTGTTTTCCAGCTTGCAGGGACTGTAGATCATAACCTGAAACCAAGAGCAACTTGGAGGTGTTTGGGGTTGCTGTGAGTTGGTGGTGCGTGCTGACCACAGACCAGGGGCAAAACAACCCCCATCCTCCACACAGTACTGAAAGGGCCAGGTTGGGCTGCTGGGGGAGGCTGTGAGCTGTGAGCGACCGCAGGCAGCGAGGCTGACCCCGCAAGTCAGGCAGCCTTGGACTTCGTCATCACAGTGAGCCGTGCCAGGTTTTGTTGGGCAAGGATAAGAAACCCAGCCCCATCCCCTCTTCCACCCTGTGAACGTGAGGCTCTTCTGCTGGCAGAGGTCACTTAAGGTCTGCTGAGGGTGGGCTGCTCCCGGCGCCATGGGGATGGAGGATGTGGGTAATTCAGGCTCGGTCAGAGGGGGAGCGAAGCCCTTCTGACGTGCTTGGTGTTGCAACCCTGCCCTTATCTTTGTACAAAGAGTCCAGCCACTCTGTGCTCCTCCCCGAGCCCCCTTCTAAATCTGGGTTGTACTCATGTGTCCACCTATTTCTGTATGCCACTTCTTTTATTTATTTATTTATTTATTTTAATTTTTTTTCTTTCTTTTTTCTTTTTTTTTTTTCCTTAATAGCCACACAGCTCACATGAGCTCCTTTTGAGAGGAGCCTTTGCAGCAAGGTGAGCAGGGCAGATGTGCCCATGCACAAAACCCAGGAAGCTGCAGCTGGGCTGAGTAGAGCAGAGCTCCATCCTGCTGTACCTTTTGGAATCTCCATGGAAATGGCCCCATGCACTCCCACAGTAACCCTGTTGGCCTGTTCCTGCTCACAAACTTGGTCCTTTCCCAGTAGAGATTGGCACAGTCCTGCTGAGGTCAGGTCAGAGCTACAGGCATCAGCAGAGCTACACCAGCCTCTGAGGAGCACACTGGGCATCTGCTCAGTTGCCAACTATACTCTGTATATTATAATAATATTTATATAAGTTACAACATTTCCCTAAAGACTGCTGGAGGGTCTAGAGCACAAGTCTTGCAAGGAGCCGCTGAGGGACCTGGGGTTGTTCAGCCTGGAGAAAAGGAGGCTCAGGGGAGACCATCTCAATCTCAACAACTCCCTGAAAGGATGTTTTAGTGAGGTGGGGGTCAGTCTCATCTCACAAGGAACAAGTGATAGGATAAGAATAACTGGCCTCAAGTTGCACCAGGGGAGCTTTGGGTTGGACATTAGGAAGAACTTGTTCCCCAAAAGGGTTGTCAAGCTGTGGGACAGGCTGCCCAGGGAAGTGGCAGAATCACTATCCCCAGAGAGATTTAAAATCCATATAGGTGTGATGTGGTGCCGAGGGACATGGTTCAGTGGTGACCTGTCAGGGCTTGGTTATTGGTTGGACTTTATGATCTGAAAGATCACTTCAACCCAAATGATTCTATGATTCTAACATGCTTTCACCAGTCTCTATCCTGTCTCTCCCAGTCTGGTCTATCACTGGTTATCCTTGCACAGAGCAACACAGTGATGAACAAAGAAATGAGCTTACTTCCCTAGGGTAATGGAGTGAGCCGGTGCCAGCAGCACGGGACTGTTACCCTGGGGTTCCCCGCACGAGCCCCACAATTAATTAGGAGTCTTTCCCTGTACTAATTTTGGCTGGGGAGTCACAAGCCCTTCGCTGAGATGCAGAACCCTGTTCTGCTGGGGACAGCTTCTCATTCCTGATTTGATAGCGCCACCTCGTGAGTTAGCTCTGCTCCTGGGGACCCTGTGGGGTGGGGGCAGCTGTCCTGTCCCATCACTGCCTGCACCAGAGGTGGCTCCGGGGAGGCTGCAAACCATTACCTGTGCTTTAACCTGCCCACGCAGGTGACAGTAACAGGGACTGTTACAGGGAGAGAAGCTACAGGGAGAGAAGGGGACACAACGTTCAACATAACACAACTGTGTTTTGTTAATGATCAGAAGGAGAAAGCACCGGGCTTCTTAGAAACACAAGGCTGGGAGTCTATCCTGCAGCCTCCCCACCACACACACACTCCTTTAGGCAAGCACAGAAGAGATGTCCTGTGCCAGGGAGGCCACAAAACCTCTGCTCCACACTCTGCGCAGGCTATGAAACCCTTCACACTCCAGTCGACAGCACAGAGCCACAGACAAGCAGACCCACTTCTCTGCTACAAGGCACATCAGCAACCCTAGGCATGATGGTGCCCAAAACATAGAGGACACTAGCAGCCCTGCCAGGTCTGACATCACAGCATTAAGGACAGGGGAATCAAATACCCACCTGGGGAGCAGAATCCTCCTCCTGCCAGGGAAACAGGTCACTACTGCTGCTGCAAGAGATGTGGTTCCTGCTTTATTTCTCCTCTTCTCACTGGAGTATCTTCAAGGTTGGGCCTCAGCCCCAGATCTGATGAAGCAGGGCAGCTAATAAGAAACCTGGCTTTGCTCTGTCCAGGGCAGACATAGTGGGGGTCTCCTGTGAAATTTCTGTCACCACCTGAGCAGATGCGCTGACATCAATTTGCACTGGTGCCGAGGTGCTACCAAGAACCTGGTCTGAAGGCAAGAAGATTACCCAAGTAGGGAGAGGGCAAGGGTTTAATTTCAGGACTTCCCAAGTGTGTTTGCAAGGCTGGTGATGAAAAAAGCAAAGAGGGGGACGCTGAGGGCCCTGCAGCTCCCCTGAGGACTCTCTGGGACAAGTGTTTCACAAGCAGCATGGCATTCCAGAACACAGCCCTAGGACACGGCAGCCCCAGGACATGGCAGCATGACAACCACCGGTGAGTTAGTTACCTTTCTTTGCTGGAGGCTTCAGCCTCTCTAAGCACATCCCAAAGGGGACACTGGGGAACAAGCAGCGTTAGGCTTCTGAAATATGGGTCCTCACTGTGCCTTCACGCAAGTGGACATTTCCAAGAACATCTACCCATCAGCTAGCTCATGCCAGCCCACCCCCTTGCATCCAGATCTTTCAGACATGAGTAAAACTTCACAGGATAGAGGGAGGTGTTGGGCATTACTGGTGCACTGCCTTGATGTCCTGGGTGGATGATGTGGGGGGTCTGCAGTAACTGTCACTCTATGCAGAGCCCCAGCCTGCCCCCAGCTTGATGGTGCTTGCTAATCTGGGGGAATTTGCTACCAGAACCTTAGCAAGAGGACTTGGAGGCTACCAAGGCAGTGGGGCTGGAGCAGCAGCACCAGAGCACAGCATATGGTTCTTCTCCATAATAGCGGGGTTATGCCTGTTGTCTGGGTAAGGTAGAGGAGCACAGCTTGTCCCCTCCAGCCACAGCACCTCCCTCTTCCTGCCCTATGGATGCCGCCACATGTGCCCAGCCTCCAAGAAACATGTAACTTTGCTCTCTAGGAAGCTGCCACTCAAACTTTCCAGCTCCTGTGTGCAGCTGAACCTGGTGCTTTCAAAACACCCTGTGCCACCCACCCAGAGCACATGGGTGCGCTGGGACACAAATTTCATGGACTGTCCCAGTTCCAAATTCACCCATGTATGCACAAGACAAGCACATACCGAGGCATCCTTCTCAAAACACATCCCTTGTTTCACATTTATATCACACTTGGCAACACAAAGCCCAGGTAACTTTCTCTTTTCTCCCTTATAGCAACCATAGCCTCCACCAACATGGGGCTTCTGCTGAGAGATGATGTTTTTGTCGACTTTTTCAACACATTTCTGAATCTTCCCGTAAGTCCACTCTGCATCATAAGGCCCAGGACCTCTCTGAGCTCTTCTTACATGAACTTTCAGCTTTTATGATGTTAGAGGCCCCAGGAAAATTTGGAGTACACCACACTCAGGCTGGAAAATGAAGGAAACCTGAAGACCTCAGCCTGGTCCAAAAGGGAAGACAATGCCCTTCTCAGTAGTGAGGATTAACTAGAAGAGAAGGAGCTGGGCTTTGAGCTCCCCTGCCACCCTCCATCTCCTTCAGCTCTCCCCTTTCCTTTCAATACAGGTTTTTGGTCAGACACCCATTTATATCAGCAGCACAGGCCGGTGGGACCTCTGGCCAGAGCTACCAAGCTATCTGGTGAGAAAATGCCCCTTGCTAGGAGGGAGGGAGGGTGAAGAGGAGGGAGGAAGAGCACAGGACAGGGGAGGGAAGGAGCCCATTTCTCATTGCCAAGGCCCCACTCTGTCTCTCCTCTTTGTGCAGCTGGGGGGATTATTTCAAACCCAGGTGTCATTTTGTTTTTAAGCCCTGGGAAGAGCACGAGCCATTTAAAGTCCTGATGCAGCTTATGGGGTTCATCCAGCCCTCGGTAATCATCAATAGCTGCAGTTAAGGAGAGCATATGTGGTTGCAGAGAAGGACGACACAAACATCAGCCCCTAGTGTCCTGTATTCCTCCCGAGTTCACCAGGAGTGAAGTCCCGTTGACCCTCAGACTGGCTCAGCCCCATGGCTGTTCCCCTGCCCCACAGCCATGAGCACTGCTTGTGGTGGCTCAGATCCCATAGCCAAAGGGAACCTGCTCCTCTTGGTGCTGCCAGTAAGCTGCTGTGCCTTCCTGCCTGGGTGCTGGCAGAGCAGGCAGGCTGCGAGGAGAGCCAGCCGCTCGGCATCAGCTCTCCCAGGTTCGCAGGCGGCGCTCGCAGAGATGCGGGCAGGGGCTGTAGCTCGAGTATCCCCCTTCTTTCTCAGCACGGGAATGGCTCACATCGCCGTCTAGCAACACGATGCCTTCCCTGCCTCCTTCCCACCTAACAGGGTCCCGTTACTCACCCTAATCCCCAGGCGAGAGCCGGCTCCTCGCTCACAGTCTAATCCTCTTCTTGGTTGCTGGGCTTGCAATGCAGGATCCCAGCCCCCCGGCTTTACTGGCTTGGCTGGAAAAGCACCGCCTGCCTCACTTCTGCAAATCCAGCCTGTGCCTCCACTTCATCCTCTGCCAGAAGCTGCTGGATTTCATTCGGTCGAGGGAAGCAGGTGAGTCATCACGGCACAGAGAAACCAGAGTGGCTTCGTAGCTGTGGCACAGCTTCCTTTTGCCAGGGCTGGCACAGCCTGGTACCTGCCCAGCAGGTCATGCCTCTGCTCCAGGTTAACAAGGCATTGCACATCCCAGTTTTAGGGATGCAACAGATCCCAGGCTTTTCAGGGATGAGCCCTGATAGGACAGGCTCGCTGCCTTCAGGGAAGTTGAGCAGAAATAGCTGCTTTGCAGAGTTTACCCTGTGGCTTGTGGGTGGAGCGGGGCTGGAGAACATCTTTGGACCTGGGAACCTGCAGTTCTGGCATTTCAGGTCTGCTGCTATGTGGGGTCCCCAGAGCTCTCACACTGTATTGCAATATCCTTCTTGTCTGATGCATCCTACGCTGGGAAAACAGGCCTATGCCGTGGTCTGTCCTACCAGCAACAAGCCTGAATTGTGCTCAGTTTGCCCCTAAAATGAGTCAGCTCAGTCTTTGTGAGCCTGTGTCAACGCAAGGGGAGGCCACTGGAAAGAAAGATGTGGCATGGGGGGTGCAGATTTCATTTCAGAAAGATAAGCAATTCATCAAGGCTTTCTCCAATGCCTTTTCTGAGTGTGCTGCTGCTTCTCTGGTTGGGTTGAACCTCAAGCTGAAAGAGGTTGAGGGCATGCTACAAATCCAGGCAAAAAGATGGATGTTTGCAAGGCAAAGAGGCTTGTGCTGGGCAGACCATGACAACATGAGCACGTTGTCCTTGCAAACACCACAACCTGGCCAAAACTCCCAAGGTCAGTCTGATTTGCTGGTCTTTTGGCTCACAGCACTGCTGCCCTCAGGCAGCCTGTGTCAGGGAGGCTGGGGGGGTGCTGGTGGGGTCTGGAGGGCTTTCTTGGGGACTGCTTCTGCATGCACCCCCTAATGCCCTGCTCTACACTCTCCCTCTGACAGCAAAACTGCTGAACTGGCAAAGTGCAGACCAGTGGCTGCTGGAGAAGTGTATCAGCGGGACCCAGGGCATGTGGCATTTTCAGGCCTTCGTCCAAGGGATGGCAGGTGGGCACAGGGCACTCTGCAGCCCCTTCTCAGCCCGCTGTGAGCAAGCTGCCTAGTGGGATGCTGGCACAGAGCAGGGAGCACAAGCAAGCACCTGTGGGACAGAAGACACTGCGATCACATCTAGAACTTGGAAGATGAACCAGCAGCAGAGCCCCATAATGGGTGCTGCATGCCTGGGAGATGCACAACCCTGACTCTTCTCTACACTGTTTCTGTGGTGCATTCAGATATCTTTTTTCTTTTTTTTTTTTTTTAAACACAGGCTGCTTTGCTCGTCAGCAGGGCTTTCAGCGAGTCTCTCCAACTCCTGTCCCTTGTCTCACCCATAGGGGAAGAACTGACCAACTTCTGGCTCACCACCGAAAGGCTCCTGGCGCTTGATGAGTCAGAGACAAAGCAGAGGGACCTTTACCTATCCTTGCTCCACAGGCTGAAAGCCACTTACCTGCGTGAAGGCTCCAGCATCATCACTCTCTGCAGGACCAACATTGGTAACATGGGGGCTGGGGATGAGCAGTGGCCTCCCAGGGAGGTGGACTTTACTGGATGCTCTCAAGGAGATGGGATCACCATCTTTGTTTAGCTGGGTAATGGTCTGCATGGAGCCATCTCCCCATAATTTCCTGCATCCATTTCAGGGTCGCTGCTGAAAGCCAGGCACGTTCAGCCCATCAGCACCAGAAGGGAAATCCTAAGAAAGATGCAGGAACAGGCCCTTTTTACGATTCAGAGTTACTGGCTCCCCAAATTCTTCATCCACTGCAAGATGCACATGCAAAAAGAGAAATCATGCCAGCCTCTGCTGCAGGAATATCAGGAACGTTTATTACGGGCCAGTTCTCAGGAGCCCTCACACTTTTCGGAGAACCTCTTCACAATGCATATTAAACAGAGCCAGGGTTTGTCAGGGCCCTACTGCAGCAAGAAGGCCAAAGCAGAGATCTGGACTCTGGTCAAAGAGGAAAGAGACATACAAGAAATGAAGTTGCCCAGTTTTCAGGTGCAACCAGAAAGGCAGCCAGGGCCAGCTGGGAGCACAAGGGAATCATGTCTGGATAAAGATGCTTTGGGATCAATTCCTCAGCAGTCAGAGCATCCTGCAAACACTACCTTTGGAGGCAAGGGAGAGGCAATCTCTTCCAAAAGACCTAGACCCTATGCAGAGCAAGTCCTTTATCTGGAAGACTTCCATGAAAATAAAGTCCCCTCCAGCCTGCGTTCTTCTGCACCTCTTGTCCAGCTGCCATCCCTGGAAAAGCCAGTCAAGACCTTGAGTTTCCTTCCATGGGTTTTTAGTGCTGAGACCTGTGCAGGACGACCCTTCAGGAACTTCTTGAAGTGCCAGGACCGGTCCATGGAGACTCATCTCCTGGACCTATGGCATGACCTGGAGGAATTTCTGCCTGTGGTGCTGGACCCCAACAGAGAAAACAGTTTCTTCCTGCGACATTTAATCGGTGAGAAGATATGCAAGACCTACCTGGAGGAGAGCACTATTCAGCAGCTTCCCTTGGAGACCAGGACTCTCAAGAGCTTGAGGAACCATTTGATGTCTGGAGAATTCTCCCCTTGGATATTCAGAGTGCAGAACAAGATTTGCAAGGTACAGAGCAGTGGTGGCAGTGGTCAGGTTGGGTGGTACAGCCGGTACTGGTACCCCTGGGCTAGTGTGAGGGCTGTGGGCATGTTTAAGAAAAGAGGTATTTGGAAAATTAAGATGAAAATTGATTAGGAAAGGAAAAATTTGCAGTCAACAAGCCACTTTACACTGGATTAGTAACCAAGATGTTCCAGGCCAGTGGAGAGGAGCATCCTCACTGGTTTGCTGGGCAGTGGAGCAGACATGACCAAGCTGGTGACCTCAGTTGTTAGAGGTACATGCCAAGGGCCATGGGATGGCTGGGCAGTTACCATCTTTTTGCATCTGAGTCACTGCACAACACCAGCAAACCACATTTATAACCCAAGCCCTTCTGGGCAGCCCCTGAGCAGCCCAGTGGACCAACCTGGGTGTACAGCTCCTGGCAGAGCTGTCCCAGGCATCTCAGTGAGGTGTAACCTGCCCAAGGCACCATCATTGCAACCTCAGGGTATGGCAAGGCTTGGGGATAGCAGTTGCTGCTGGAGCACTGATTGAGGACAACCCAACTTTGCTCCTCCTCAGGTGCTCTGCTGCTTGTATGAGGAATTTCTGGCTGAAGATGACAGGACATTCCTCCAGTTTATGGTAAAGTGAATGCACAGGGGACATAGGCATCCTTGAGAGGTGTGCAAGAACCAGTGGGGATGTGAAAAGTTGGAGAGAGGGAGGGAGGACAAACCCAGCATTAACTGCAGTGGGCTGGCATCCCACCGTGTCACCCAATATGGCAGCTGCCTGGAGCAATGATCCTCATCTCCTTCACCACAGCATCCCCTAAATCAGCGGTGCTGCAGGCATGCCCTGCCAGAGCTCCCCTGAGATAGGCCACAACCCAGCCCAAAGCCAGGGACACACTTCAAAGTGGTCTTCAGGGTAGGCAGTGGTGAGACCAGCAGCAGGTAGTGCACTGGGTGACTGCCTTAAGAGCAATAGCAAAACACTCCTGGGAATTAACTCCCCATTTTTCCCTTGCCCACGGTGAATCCTGCTATTAGCATGACTCAAGTGCAGGCACACACGTATGTCCCTGTCCCAGCATGAGCACCTGGCCAGCACAGTGAGGGAAGAGGACACACAGCCTTTTAGCTGATGATTCAACCACACTCAAGTTTCCCACAGATGTTTTTTTTACACTGTGTAAAGAGGGATGATTTAAGAAAGCAGAGTCATGCAAGCACTCAGCTTGTGGCAGTGGAAATCCCACTAATGCCTCATGTTTATCAACACCCTAAATCCTAATCTCACACCTGGGAACCTCCCCACAGACCAAAAAAACCCCAAGCATCCCACCCTGCTTGGGTCCCCGCACCACCTGCGCAGGTGATTTTGCTCACTGCGGATATTGTTCTTCAAACCAGTCAATTAAACTGAGGGTTTTGGAGAAGTCAGCTGGCAGCTCCTGACCTTGATTCATTAAATGCTCTTGGTTGTAAGTTAATTAGCCGCTTGGGTTTTTAAGCATCTCCTGTCAAGGAAGTTACCCCTCGGAGCATAGACCTGGTCTGGGAGTACAGTTAGCACTTCAGCAGGTGCTGAGACCGTGTTCTCTGTGGGTACCACCCCTGAAGCCAAACTCCTCCTGAGTCCCACTGTGCCAGGGAACTGCTGGGGGCTTAGCAGGGTTATTTTTGGTGCTCGGTCCCAGGCATAGAAGCCAAACAAAATGGCACATGAGGTTGTCTTCTGGAGATACCTTCAGGGTTATTTACAGCTCTCCTGGGTGGATGCTGACCACTTTAGGAAAGCTGCTGCCTTTGCTGGCAAGCCATTGTCTGGACTACCTGAGGGACCTGCTGCATGCAGATGTGAGCCAGCTTTGAGCAGCTGCACGGGTAGGTTTAAGATCTATGCTGAGCTTCATGATCACGTAGATTACTTCCTTTTTCTCAAAGCTAAAGCAGAGATCTAACCTGGGTAGGTTTGTACTCTAAGGCACAGTAAAATGTGCAGCTAGTCTGGTGGGCATAGTAGAGGAGCAGCTTCTCAAATGGGCGTGTGCTCTGTGCAGTCACCCTCTGCTCTTCTCATAGTCTCCACGGAGTGATGTCCCGATGCCCCAGATGCAAGGCCATGCTGCTGGGAAAGATGTATGTTTCCTCCAGTCCCAGAAGATGAAGGAGTCCTTGAAGCTGAGCCAGGGCTTGCATGGCACAAGGAACTTGGAAGGTCTCTCCTCTGAGCACTGGCAGTTAATTGCCACTCGGGATCTCCGGAAAGGGGGCTCCATCCAGGCAGGTGTGGAACTTCTGTGCAAGATCGGTAAGAGGAGGCTCTGCATTTCTGCCAGGCTGATAAAGGACATTTTGTGCATCCATGGTGACTGCTACCCCTAACATGCAGGCTTTGGTGCATTGCTTTATTGCTGACAGCTCAGGGACACCATGGAGTGCATTGGAACAGGGCATCCAGGAGCCATAAGCTGTCATCCAAGCTTTGGCAATAACCTATAGGCCAAATTCACTCCTGCCAGTATCAGAGGCACCAAATACCACATCCTTGCACTGTCACAACAAAGTGACTGAAACCCAAAGCCAGCAACAGCCACTGTCACTCCCCTTCCACATCCTGACCTTTTCCTGTGGACACTGGGACTGGTCATGCTGGTGTAAAACCTCAGCTTTGTCTTCTCATGTCATCTTTTGAGAAATGACATCACGTTTCTGGGCACCTGCGAGTGCACTGATAGTGACAGCAGTCACCTGTGGCAAACCTTAGATAGGTCACCTTGGTCATACCTGAGAAATGCAGTGTCACAGGTAGATCATGAGAACAGGACAGAGAAGGGGAAAGAAAAGGTGGGTAGCAAATCACAATACAGCACTCGGAGCAAGTGCTGAAGGGATGTCATAACCAGGAGGAATGAACGTGGGATCTGTCCTGCCTTCTCTATCTGATGCAGATTCCCAGAAGATGATGTCCAGTGTTCTGGCTGTGGATAGCCCAGGCAAGGAAAAGGAGCTTCTGCATCCTAAAACCCCATCAGTTGGTGAGTCCAGTCTAAGCAGGCTAAAAGGAGAGTGGGCCCCCAGCCTTCATGTCCTTTAAAGTGCTCCAACATACCCTTAGGGGACTGGAGGAGCAGGGGTCTTCCCTGCTTACATCCCATCATCTGGTAGAGCATCACTAGAAGGAGAGAGAGGACTAGTTACCTTTAAAAGGCATATATGTTTTGGGGTGTTGATACAGCCAGAAGGGGTTTGAGTGGGAGGGCTTCTCTGAAGCAAATGCCAAGGAGGTCAAATCATGTGTTCCCAAATCAAAGAGTTCCCACAGCACCCAGTGTCTCCTGAGCAGGGCTCACCATGGAGACATCAGCATGGTGGCTATGGGAAAAGCTTGGTTTTCTCTGAGGTCCTTTGCCTTGAGGACAGCTATGAGCAGGCTCTGGCTGTCGCCTGAGGAGGAGGCCAACCCTGTTCTGTCCCCACAGCTGTGGAACCCAAGAAGAAAAAAAAGACTGTTCCTGTGAGAAAAACCAAATCAAGCTCAACCAGTGTTATAGTAGAGAAGCCAACTAGAAGACCCAGGTATGGCACCCTGCAGCACAGAGTTTTGCTGGTTTTTGCTACTTAAACTCTTCCAGGAAGCAAATTTTTCCCAGTGCTTCTCTGTAGCACCACTGCTCCCTGCTTCATTGTTGGGCCTTCTCAGATGTAGGTATGGGTGTCCTGTGGGTCTGAACTGTAGAGTTATCAGGGAAAGGAGAAAAAATGTTTTAATACACGTCCAAACCCACAGAATCACAGAATATTCATGGTTGGAAAGGACCTTCTAGATCACCAAGTCCAACCATACCCATAATAAAAAAACCACCTAAAAACCCTCCACCTAAATACCCTGATCAAACATGACTTCAAAAACACAAAATAACTTCCTACATGCCTGCCACTAGAGCATGTCCTGAAGCACCAGGTCTACCCGTTTTTTAAATACCTCCAGGGATGGTGACTCAACCACCTCCCTGGGAAGGCTGTTCCAGTGCCTCACCACTCTTTCTGT
>JAAGNO010015271.1:13275-23634 GCA_033439905.1 Ceryle rudis
CTCCCTGGGAAGGCTGTTCCAGTGCCTCACCACTCTTTCTGTAAAGAATTTCTTCCTAATATCCAATCTAAACCTCCTCTGCCACAACTTCAGACCATTTCCTCTGGTTCTGTCAGTAGTTACTAAGGAGAAGAGGCTAACACCCACCTCTCTACAACCTCATTTCAGGTAGTTGTAGAGGGGCAATGAGGTCCCACCTCAGCTTCCTCTTCTCCAAACTAAACTCACATCTTGTGCATGTCTTCATCCTCAATCACTCCCTGGCATGCCCCTTGTACTACAGCTGGGCAGCTCTCAGATTCCCAGAAAAATCAGTTAAAATCACCCTGTGACCACATCTCAATCTCTTTACTCACTGACCGTGTAAATGTCCACATTGCTCATGTCTCACCTTCTGGAAATATTCCAGACATGAGTCCTTGCAGCTCCACACTGGGATATAAATGGTAACCAGGACACAAGTCCTGAGCAGCAGTAGTTCTTGCTGTTGATTGTGAGAGCCAGTCTCAGGAGCCACACTTAAAGAAAAAAATCTGACCCAGTCCACTGATCTTCAAATAAGGGCTTGCTAACCTCATAAATGACCAAAAAATCCAAGTCCATTCCCAGTCTTGGGTTTCCAGAGTTCTGCTGACTCTTTCAATGTAGCTGTCCCCTGGCATTATATCTATCAATAATCTCCTGATATGTCAGTTGCAAGGGGCAAGGGTTTTTCACTCCGGAGCACCCTCTTCAGGGCCAAATGCACGAAGCCCTCGGCCATCCAGTGGCAAATTATTTTTTATTCTCAGCAAGCACCAGAGGGGATCACAACCTCCTCTTTCTACTAGTGTTTCCAGATGCTCCATTCTTACCTGCCTCTGTCCCTTCGTCTCAGTGGGGCTGCTCAGTCCATTTGCAGATTCTGATGTCTCCATTGTAGACTCAAAGTCCTGTCTTCTTGACTCCCTGGGTGAAGCCTCCTTTTCAGGCCAACAGCAGTTCCTGTGGATACATGGCAGCAAAGCTGTTGGGCAGGCACACCTATGGCAGAAGAGAAACAGCTTGTCAGGAAAATTCTCTCCTGAATTCCTAATGGCTTGGTGGATGATGATCTTAAATGTCTTTTCCAACCTAAATGATTCTATGAGTAAGACAGATAAGGGAGCCTTTGCTCTACCAGTACCTTCACTGACCCATCTGCTTCACAGATACCACCAGCACTCATCCATGTGTTTCTAGCTCTTCCTTGGATATCTCTTTCTTGTTGGAGAAGCAAGGACAGAGGTCCTGCCTATTTTCCAGGTTGCTGGCAGCACAGAGTTCACATCTCCTGTTTTCTCCTCTTCTACAGGCACTTCATGAAAGTACTGCACAACCCTTCCCACCTGCAGTACTTCAAGAAGTTCCTTGAGGAGCGCAATGCAGATAAACCACTGGATTTCTGGATGGCTGTGGAGAAGCTAGTCGCAGAGACCAACCCCAAGACAAAGAACTTCCTCATTAACAGCATCATCAGAAATTTTTTCCATGATGAAATTCCAGCTGGTAGGTACCCTCCCACCCTGCTCTTTACTCCACTCATGATGAATGCCTCTTTTCCCTGGGCTGGATGCTGGTTGCAGTTTTTATATGCTCTTGCAGGGACCTGATAGTTCTACTTTCCTGTCCAGTGAAGTATTTATTTGCTGAGGCCTTCTATTGCCACTAATATTTCTAGGAAGGTGGTCTTCTACTTTGGCAGGATCTACTGACCAAGACCTGCAACATGCAACTCCTGCAGTAGCAGAATTAGCTCTTGCCTAGCTTGTCTCATTTAGATGCTCTTGAAGTCACAGCTCCAGTCCCAAAGTGTGCAAATAGCACAGTAGAGAAAGGAAAAAGGCTGAGACAACCCAACTGAGCACACAGCAGGCAGGGCAGGAAGAGATGGGACAGGGTGCCACTTGCAGATGTGAGGGTAGGAAGAGATGTCATGGTGGTTCAGAGGTGGCTGGCAGGGGAAGGCAGCGACAGCACTTCTCTTCTAGAGGAACAGCTGGACTGTGATGCTTCAATCATCAAAGAAATAAAAGAGGCTGAAACAGTCAACCCCTTCATGTTGATGACAGCACAGATCTTTGTCCAGAAAGCAATGGAAAAACGATGGTGAGCACCTGGGTCAAGCTGGTTCCTTAAGCCCAGTGGTTCCGCAAACACATCCTTCCCAACATCCATCCCACCCCAAGGTGGCAGACAACAACTGCTACAAATATATTTCCCAATGAACTATCAGCTGGTGCATAAAAATCCCAGTCAGACTCTCACCCCAGCAAAACTGCTGTGGCAGCTGCTGATGCCTTTACCTGTGCTAGGCTGGTGGGGCTGTTCCATGAGGATCAAATCACTGTTGGATTTGCAGGGTATTGGACTGGAGGAGGCAACATGCTGCAAATAAGCAGGACAGACACTCACAAGCCTGCTATGTGCAAGAACAGAGGCCATGTAAGGGGATCCAGCCCCCACCTCATTCTCCAGTCTCCTCCAGGAATAGAAGTCCACAGCTGGACCCCAACCCTGTCAGCTGCTCCCCCTGCTTAGCCACCCTCCCACAAAATCACTTCTTTCCTCATGTGTCTGACTGCCCTTGATGCTCTCTCTGGTCTCCCATCTGCCAGGTTTAAAGAGTACCAGGACCTGTTCGACCCAAGCGGTACGCTCAAGTCTAACCTTCGTTTGCGTCATGAGATGGGGAACTTCAGAACAGACAATCTGGTAAGGAAAGACCCTCTCTGCAGGCAGGCTGAGGATATTGTCCAGGCAAGAAAGAGAGGAGATGCTGCAGGTCAAATGGTGCTCACAAACAGGGTGAGGGGGTCAGACTTGGAGATCTGCAAAAAGGCAGCTGATAGGTAAAGGCTTGCTTCAACAGACTCTGGAGTCTTACTCCATGCAGGCTTCACCAAATTTGGTCAGAACTATCCCAGGTGATTCACACTATCACCTGTGGCCACCAATGAAACTAAGAAATACCAGAAAACAGAGATGATGGCTGGGTCACAAATCCCACCTCCAAGGCTGATCTCTGGTGCTCCAGCTCACAGTGGTAGGTCCAAACAGGAGGGCTTTGTCTGGCAGGAGCCCCATTACTGCAGCCAGAGGCTGGCTTCCCAGGGCTGTGCTGCTGGTTGACACAAGCTGTGCCATGTCTCCACAGCGGTGGGCCTGGTATGCCATTCAGGACATCGTCAGGAGCCTCTGCAAGTTCCGGAGGGAGATGAACAATGACAAATACCGTGTGGAGTTTGAGACCTTTCTCCGTCGGGAGCTAGAAAATGAGGAGGAAAGTATGGCTAGACCCTTGCCACCCCCTTTCCCTCCCTCAATACAGTCCTGGGGCTAGGTAGGGAAGTAAATGGAGAAAACCTGTGGCTCATCTCCCATCCCCATATACTGACCTTCATTTTCTCTGCTGGAGGAGTATAAAGAGACAGAGCAGATAATTCAGTATTCTCTGCAGAAATCTGCATGCTTAGGAGCTGGAGTGGGGAGATGAGGTCCAGAATTTTGCACAGGCAACACGCAGAGATACTCCTTCATGCGATATCTGGTTTCCCAGCGCAGGCGCCTCACGATGCTGTTGCATCTCTCTCACGCAATAATGTGTATGCAAGTTTGCAACCCTTCCACAAAACACAGGAGGCACTAATTGAAGCTAAGGTGACACAGGGTAAAATAAAAATAATATATATGAGCAAAAGAAAAGTTTTCTATGCAACAGGGAGCTGACCTACAGAGTGCTTTACCAAAGGATGTAGATCCTGAAAGTTTACACACAGGTTCTAGATGAGGCTGGAAAAGCAGTTAGAAAAGGAATCCACTGAAATCACTAAATACATAGAAAGCCCACTGAGGTCAAGAAGTCCCCAGGAAAAGGAAAATTATGAAAGCTGGAGAATATTGTAGATGGGAAGACTAATATAAATTTTTACTTTTCCTTCTCCCTACTTACCTTCTTGTGGCCTCTGTCAGACAGGACAATGGCTAGACAGACCAGTAGACTCTTGATCTAATGTACTATGGTCAATTTCTATGAAAACTATGAAAATAATCACTCCATGGGTGCAAAGAGGAGGATGGAGGGAGGAGGTTACTAAGCTGGAGGGAAGGGTACACACTGGCTGAGTCTGAATTCCCTGGAGAGCCTGGCTGCAGGAAGGCTGTAGTACCCATAGGTAGAAAGACCTTCAGCAAATTACTTGCATGCAGCTAAAGCAAGCACAGGCGAGGTGAAGGAGCAGGGTGTAGCTCAGCATCAGATGTCCAGCTGCCCTCAAACCCAGTGCTGGAAGAAGCATGACACAACAGCTCTTCCCCTCTCTCAGACTTGCCCGTCATCTCAATGCGGAGTAGCAGCACCTTGAGCACTTCCCACTCCCACATGGCCTCTGCCAGGACCCCACCAGACAGGGAGGTGGTACTAGTGAAACGACACCTGTTTAACAGCCAGATCATTACCGTCAACTTCCTCATTGATGACCTCCACTTTTATCTGGAGATTGACAAGTAAGTTTCCTTTCCACCTGGTGCTCAGGTACCACCAGTCTCCCATCCTGTGTGTAGTGCCCATTTCTTAGCAAAGTATATGGATTCTTTAGCACATGCTAAGGTCTGTGCTGCCACCTCTGAACTCCTATCAGCACCTCTATGCAAGACTAGTATCTAGACATTACACTGCAGCAAATAATGCAATCAAAGTCTCACCCTATATCTGTCTACACCTGATCTGCCCCTGGAGCCCCCCAGACCGCACCCTTTCAGCCAGAAAAAGTCCCCTAGCTAAGGGTTCCTCTTTGGGTATCCTAGAAGTACTTTTGCATTGATAGTCCCAAGCAATCTATGATTTTGCCTACATTTGACACACCAGTGTGGCATTTTCTCTGCTGAACTTGTCCAGTTCCACGTCAAACCTCTAAGAGCAAGCCATAGCCAATGCACGACCACCACCACAGTGCACCCCCACATACAGGAGACCAGGTTTTAAGTCCCCTCTTTTCCTGAAGGGTGAACTTCACATGCCCCAGGTGAATGTTGTGACCATGAGGGTGTTCAAAGAGGGAAGTGGCTTCTCCTTGTACCCATTTCACAGTTCCACACCTCATGGATTGTTTTTTTCTGACCCAGTAGATGGGGAACTAAGACTGCCCAGCCTAACATTCAGTGTGCTTCTCTCAGAGCAAGAACCCACTTGCCTTTACAGGTTTTCCAGGCTGGCTGATTCAGCTGAAGCTCTGGCAGCCCACAACATGCAGTCAGAAAAGGAAGTTGCTTTTCTCAAAAAGAAAGTTGCCATCATCAGCAAACTCTTCCTGAACTCTGATATTCCCCCCAGACTGCGGGTAAGATGCTGGGACCCACCCAGGAAGGCTGAAGGCTGCTGGCTGCTCATTGCTCAAGACCATTGTATCACAGCTGCGAGCAGTCATGGGGAAAAGGGAACCAGGCAGATGTTTGGATCTGCTCCAGTCAAGCATGCTATGAAACTTCAGAGCATGCTCTAGAGCTTGGGACCTCCACTTAGGATCCATGGGGATGGGAAATGATCAACCACCAGACCCATGCTAGCACTTGGCTCAGGCAGATTGAACAAGTGCATGAACAAGGAGAGTGTGAAATCCCTTACCTCATGGAGAAATGCCAGGGCTGAAGCACCAGGATGGCTGCTGCATGCCACCAGTTCAGCCCTTTCATTCCCCACAGGTCAATGTCACCATCATCCCCTCCCCACTGCACCCACCTCTTCCCTTTGCTGTAGCCATGGCTCTGCCCATCTTCCCTTTGGAAAGCACAGCACAGTGTTTTCCACAGAAATACAGGGGGGTTCCTGCCCTTCTATCTGAGACAGCCAGCCAGGATGCAACTAGTGTTTCTTCTTGGCGACCACTGAAATGCAAGGTGGGGTCAGGGAGAGAAACATGCCTCTAAGGCCCATCAGCAATGTCACAAACTGTGTTGGCTAATCAAGGTTTCTCCATGGACAGGTAAACATCTCTGAAGAAGAGAGAGATTTAATCTGGAGTTTATCTTCCAAGGGGATACTGAACCGTGTCCTCTACCACAGGGCCAAGGTCATCATCTTCCCTATCCTGATGCACTTCTGGAGAAGGTACGTGTCTCCTCTCTCCCAAAGTGGGGGAGTCACTGTGGATACCAGCCTTTTTCTGAAGCCACCTTTTCCTCTGACATGGTGAAAATGCAGATGAGACACTCCTCAGGAGCTCGGCTGTAGATGTTTGCTTGGCGGTTTTCTGTCTTCAGTATTTCTCATACAGGTTCTGCACCTGGAAGGTGATGAGGAGCTTTCAGGTCTCTACAGAGGACAGGGTGCCAATTTCTTCACCCAGTACAACACCCTTTTCCAAATCATCTGACATCTACAGTCCAAGTAAGCCGAGTGCCTGTCCCCCAGCTCCACATTTATCCTCAGGCTTGTTCTTCCCACACAGAGATGTCCAGGCCTGGGTTTTTGGTGCACTGTGGCATTCCTCTTAAAAGAGCCAAAGTCCTTCCTTCATACAGCTCCTTTACACAGCCTTGAGGATGTATGTGGTACAGGCCTGCTGGAAAATGAAGCATCTTCGAAATCATTTCTTTCTGTCAAATTTAGTCAGAACCGCCCGGTGGACTTTTGAAAATTTCTTTGGGGAATAGAGAAGTGGATGCAGAAACTTCACAAGCAAATAGATGTTGCATAAGTCTTGCTTTCTTTGATAGCCAAGTTAAAAATACTCTCACACACACACTAAAACAGGGGAAAAAAAAAAAAAAAAAAAGCAAACAATCTATTGGGTTACAAGTCAGATAGGAGCAGGAAAAGGAGAAAAACAATGCAGCCAAACACCAGGCTCAGAAGCATTACATGGGTGATGCTTTGAATGTCTGGAATGGAGAATAAGCTTCATCAGGATTGGGGTGACACTCACTGGAAGGTCTCTGGGGAAAGAGAAAGATATTTTTCTTTCCTCATCCACTTGTTTACTTTCAGTACACTGAATAACTCTAAACTGAAAAACATAAAGGAAGTGATGCTAAGTGCTGTCATTCTGCCTGCCAACCCAGCTCCTTGACTGAGTATTCATTTGGAAACTGTCTAATTGATTTTTGATTAAAGGGGAAACTGAAATAGGCACATACTAATCTTGCTTTGACGCTTGAGTGGGTGTCAAAGCTGCTGTTCTGCTCCCTGTCATTTATTACTGTCAAGTTCTGGTTAAAAATCAGGAGAGTTACAGGATTTTGATACTTACAGGCAAGTGCTTGAGCTACTGCTCTGCAGCTGAGATGGGCTAACATACTGGTGTGCTCCAAGACTGCCCAGACATGTCTGTTCACTCAAACCACACCCCACCTTGAGTGTTCCCCTCGATAATGTGCAACAATCACCTTGAGTCTCCCACCTTGTGACAGAGCTTCACTGTACTTCTAGGGCCTTCTCAAATATAGTTGGGTTTAACACAAAAGCCTCTTCTCAACAGAAAAAAAGCCAGACAAAACCTAAGCCATCACACATGTATTCCCAGCTAGTGAGAAGCCATGAGTGCTGTGTTAAACAGAAGCTACCTACTGTGTTATCTGGGGTGGAGACATGTTTGGCAAGGTCTTCAGGAAACTGGTGGGAAGGAAGAGATACTTCCAGTGAAACACTGGCCCAGGTTGCCCAGAAAGGTGGTTGATGCCCCATCCTCAGAAACATTCCAGGTGAGATTGGACAGGGCTCTGAACAACCTGCTCTAGTAGCAGATGTCCCTGCTCACTGCAGGGAGGTTAGACAAGATGACCTTTAAAGGTCCTTTCCAAGCCAAACCAGGTTATGATTCTATTTAATCAGTGCAAGCTGTTGCAAAGGTTAGGACAGTCCCACCACTGCCCAAGCAACGCAGCCCGTATTTAACTACACAGAGACTCACAGAGTGAGGGCACATTGATACTGCTCTGGAGACAGCTAGGGATGTGTAGAAAAGACTGTGGTCTTCCTCACATGGACATTAATCCTGCAGTGATTGTCCCTGGGACAACTGTCCCCAAGCCACAGGTCCTTGCAACACCTCAACAGGGACAAATAACCAGAGTTGGGCAGATGAAAATCCCTCAGCTCAGGTGGTGTGTCTTGGGAAGAGCTGTGCGATCGCCCAGACCTGTGTCACTTCTCCTGCCCTTCCCTGCATGGCTGGCATGCTCAGTCTGGTTGAGTAGGAAGGGCAGATGCCATCACACCTTGGTAGGGCAGAGCTGTACCCATGGGGTGTGGCAGAGGCTCCTGCTCTGCAGCGCCCACCTGTAAAAGAACAGCAAACCAAATCAGCGTTGAACCCCCCAGTAGCTGCTGTTTCTGGCTGCACTAATGCCTGTGCCACCTTTTAATCGGGATATTTTTCTGCACTTTATCGCACTTTCACCGATGATCTTTAAGATGCTATCTTTATGCACATCTTTATGCTTTTCTGACCTTTAGATAAAAAGCTTGCTTTTCAGATGGGAAAAATTGGTCATATTGTCTTTAAAAGGCACTGAAGTTCTAGGGAAAACACCTGTATTTCCAGAGAAAACCTCTCACTGCCCACACCTTGCTTTTCCCATATCTTGGGTGTTGCTGCCTTGTGTAGACACAGTGGGTGTGAGGCTGGGAAGGTGCAGATCTGAATCCATCTCCCATCACCAGGCGTCACTGTGGCATTGCCTGTGCCTTTACACGGAACAGAGGGACCCATCCTGCTGGGAGAAGCCACCCCTGCGGGCACAAAGCTGAGGGCACATCTGTGCATGGGGACTGTGCATGCACATCTGCCTCCTCCACCCCATCTCTCCAAAGGCCATTTCCTCACAAGCCTCCCATCTGCCACTCAAAACCCCAGGACCCTGCAGCAGAGCCAGGGTGGGACACGGCACCCTTGCCCTGCAGCCCCTCAAACAGCTTTCCAGTCAACATGATCTCATGTCCTTGCTCAACTACCCTTCCTTGACCTCCATACAAGCCCCATGGGATTCCCAGGGGACAACAAATCCTGCTGTTCTCATTTGCCATCAGAGTGCTTGCCACACAACATGACTTCATCTCTTCTCCCTCACCAGACAATCACCCCACCATTGTCTTCAAGCTCCAGAAAGGGATCCAGATCCTGTTGCCACAGTCCCTGAAGAAAAGTGAGTCACTGGGGGAGCAAAAAGGTGAGCCAGTGCTGAAAGGACCATTCTTGCTCCAGCTGCTGGGATGGGAGGTTTTAGGGCTTCTTGCATCAGTCCATGATGGGAAGTTTATGCTTCAGATAAGTCTTGAGAAACAGCTGTCATTCAGGATGTCTGCCTCCTGTCCTGTAGAGCAGGTAGGTGGTCTCAGAGGCAGGTTACCTCCCGCAAGCCACACCAGCACCTGCAGCAGCAGAGCTATGACTCCCCTCAAAGCTCAAAGGCCAACTGGGTGGGTCTGTCACCCCCCACCATCTCCAGTAACATTCACAGAAAATCCCCAGTTGCTGCTCCTTTCCATGCCCTGAACACCCCTGCAGGAGCACACAGTTGTGTTGTTCATCCCTGCCTCCATCAGCAATGGCCACTGGTGCAATATCTCTCCCTTCCCTGCAGGCACTGAGTGGGGGGAAGATGACCTCCAAGGAAGAAAAGACCTTACAACACATCCATACTGAGCAGGACAGAAGTCTGCTCCAATGAAGCTGAGCATCCCAGACACAGGGTAAAGTTTACACTTAATCAGCAGTAAGACCTAAAAATAAAGCAACTTAACAGCATCCTCCAGCTTTCCTGGTAACATAATACAGCAGCTTGCACATCTGCAGCTATGGCAGGGACATGCCACAACATGTTTCCACCCAAAAAGGTATCCTTGTCCACACAACAGTCTCCTTCCTCGTGTACCTGTAAAAGTCTGCATTGTCCATAGCTGGGAACCAGTAACTGTAAATCATTCACCCTGGGTGCACAACACCACACCACCTTTGAGGTCTTTCCCAAGAAATTTGGAAGGTGTTTAAAGCCAGAAAGCAGTCCCAGCGAACACTTTGCCTGAGGAAAGGGCTCCTCGGTGACCACCTAACCCCGGCAGCTGCTCCAGCCCTGCTGCACAGGGAGCTGTGCTTTTCACCTAGGATTGCTTTCCTCTGCTCAGCATGGCTTACAGCCTTGTCTCAGCTCCTCACTCCTCCACGCATTTCACACAAATTAAATACCTCCTGTGGGTGGCAAGGCTAAGAGAGCCCACCTGGTTTACTATTCAGCCATCCCTGGGTGGTGATATTGTGTGTGCCCTGCCAAAGTTTTTTCTAATTTTCCAGTTAAAATCAGCTCATGCCTGACTCGGGGCCTTGGCATGTGTTTGTGTTTTGGGTT
>JAAGNO010015272.1:0-21881 GCA_033439905.1 Ceryle rudis
TTGCCAAGAAATGGTTTTGTTAAATAAAATTTACTATGGTTTGGTTTGGTCAGACAAGCCCTCCTCTACACGCTGAGAAGCTCCACAGAATACAACTCCACCCTCTCACATTTTTAACCTTTTTCAAGATGAACTAAGAATAAACTACAGCAATTAGAGATGACTATTTAGTTTACAGCACATTATTTAATTATAATTTTCTTATTATCTAAAGCTGTCCTTGGGATAGGAGGACTTTTTAAAGAATAATTTATGAAGAACTTCCTTGGTCATCAGCTCTATTGAATATTACAGACTGCTTAGAAGAAGACAGGCTTTTACCTCAAAAATGCCAATATGTCCTTTACCTCCACTTCTATTCCATGGCATCTGTAGGGACTTATCAAGGAGGAATAGCAGTAGTCTAGAGTCAGAAGAATAGATCCTTTTTCAGCATCCCTGGTGCTTAGCATTTTTTCTTCCCCAAATGTTACAGCTACTGTTATTCTGGGAAGTACTGCCACTACCTGCTTTGTGCACACTCACTGAAGTCTGACCATAGGCTGGAAAAGTCACAAGCACTTTCAGTTGACAGATCAATGGTAGAATGTGATAATCTCTTCATAGGAAAAGGGTAAATTGAGCCTCCTGTCGATACCTGTGGGATTCTCTGCCTTCGTACTTCTCTACTCAAAGACCCTGACCACAGCTTCTTTTTTTTCAAGTCCAAGCAAATATTAACTCTCCCCTTTATCCACTCTACTGTCAACTCTAGAAGAAAACCAGCAGGCTATAAGTACAAAATACTTATTCTTACAGCAATAGGAAGAAAAGGCCCAGACTTCTTGTTTTGCCTTTAATGGGAATTATCAGAAAGGTCTTGGTACAGAAAGAATGTTTCCTTGGCAATATTTTCCACAATAAACATAGCTCCTTTTTTCCCCTTTTCAAAACATGATAAAGAAATTGGATTCAATCCTGTTCCTTCAGTCAAGCCTTGAATGCTCCATCACACTACCAGTTCCCACTAGTGACAATGATGGAGTGACACCTGTTACAAGATAATTTTCTGCTATTCTTACACTTTCCATTCTACTTAAATTACCTCTCAGCTCTTTGATCAGCATAAGAATCCATACTGCAAGGACATTTCAGGTCTAGGTAATTATACTAAAGGGAAACAAATATCTGCATGTTACTGTCGGAGATTTAATTTCTCCTTTTAATAATTATTTTTATTTTTTACTTATAGTTGATTTATATTCATGTCGTATGGTAGTTTCCCAAGGTGATATGTAGCCTGACTGAGTTTAGATCGTTTACTTCAGAAGTTCAGTTTGCACAAACTCTTATCACACTTTATTTGGCTTGACTGGTATAATTCATTACAGGAATATAAGTCATAATATCCTAGATAAAATAACTGATATTTCAGATCAAGCTTATCTATGCAAAAATAAAAAGATGTTCACTTCTTACAATAGTTAGGCTATTTTACCTGAACCTGCACCTCTTTCTTCCATCCCCTGTTTTTACATTCTTAACAACATGGTTAAGCACAAATTGTTTTGGTCTTGTATAACTTTCTATCTTTAGCACAAATTGTTTTGGTCTTGTATAACTTAGAATGATATACAAAAAATAAAAAAAACCAAACCAACCTTCACCCACTTAATCTTCACAAAACCACAAAGGGTATGTCTGTTCCAGCTGATAAGCACTGATGAAAGCCAGTCTTGAGGCCACATCTCATTCTGGTTCAGAGAGTCCCCACTGAGACCAGGCAGAAACCAAGCCTGAGCTCCAGAGACCAGCAGTGCCTGGGGTTTATATCCTCCCAAATCTATGTTCATGTCTGCCATGTGGATTGGGCACAGGCAGAGCCAAGGGAGCTACATGCTTGTGTTCAGCTCTTCCCTGTCACAGCAGGGACAATCTGGACTCAAGCTTTATACAACAGTCAAGCCTAGAGTGAAAAAGAATGCACAAAAAACTCATTTTGGCTAATTCACTCATAAAATCAAGTCTTTAGCTCAAACGTAGATGTACCAGATGTGCGTTGCTTTAGACTCCTTCTTATCCTAAGGAAAAAGGCAAAGTTTTCAGCTACAACAGCTTATATATAACAGGTAGCATGCCTTAAAGTAGTGACAGTGCATCCCAGTTTGAACCCTAAAGCTGTAATTTGCCAATAAATACAGTGTTTTTGAAAGTGTGCCTTCTCCTCTGTTCTGATGTATTTTAGATGCTTCTGAGAAAGAAAGCCTTGCAAAGGTGATTGAATAATCATTTCCCTTGGAAACTGTTTCCTGAGCACTGAGAGCTTGTGCCCTAAATATTGTGCTTCTAACCCTAGCATAGTCTTGTTCATTTAGGTTTTTAGCATATTTAAAATTCTCAATGTCTCCTTCTGCAACTATCAAACCTTTTTGGAATGAAGCAGAGTTAGCTAAGGCAAGGGCAATGTTCAAGCAGAAATTGTGTCCTGCTGAGGCAAAGTATTCCACATACTTCCCTGCTTTGGTTTGGCCTCTGTGACCTCAGATTTTGCCATTTTCCACCATCCTCATAAAAAGTCAAGCACTGAACAAGAGCACACCAAAATGTAGAATACATGTTCTTAATTTCTGGTTCTGAATTATAGCAGGTATCAATATGTTACATGGACCACATCAAAGTACTACACAGACAAGACTTGGTAATTTTGTTCGTGAAATATGCATGGGATGTCTTTTCTGCTAGCACCAGTATCCCTGCTACAGGATCTGGAGGACAGACTCAATGGCATCTAACAATGTAATGGAAACAAAGCAGTCCCTAACCAAACAGACTCCATTGCACATCAGAACACATGAATTTTGCTTGTGCTTGTTGTATGCCTGTTGACTTATGTTCTCTGCTTCACCTGTCTCTTTTTTCTACTGTTCCCATATTCTCTGTTTGTCTAATTTAATCCACTTCAACACAGAAACCACTTCTCTAAAAAGTACTGAAAGATAATGTATATATGGTGAAGGATGGCTTCACTATAGCTTTCTCTGCTGTTCTCTCTAAAAATTTACAAGCTTTTTAACAGCTTGTACTTCCATGCTCAATAAACAGCCCATCATAGACTCAGGCATCACCCTATCACAGGATAGATACTTTCCATTGTCCCTCTATCCCTTCCCTCTCCTAATCGGTAATTTCCATCTGCTTTTATCTACAAACTATTTCAGACTTGTTATGACAGTGCAAAGGAAAAACATTTGTACCCCTCAAAAGAGGAATTCCATGAAAGAGAAGGAGTCCTTAATTTTTCCTTGACCTCTTTCAATTCTCAGTAAGCTATCTTGAAACAACTTTATCTTTACCCATTTCACTCAAAGACTGGGGAGAGCACATGGCCTGTAAGACTCACAGGAGGTGTGTGGAATCATCCCAAATAAGCAAATTTTATCACATAAAGGAACTGTAAGCTGAAAGGCTCACCAACAGAAACATATCTCTCTTAATTAAAATCCCGGGCATACAAATCCAAACCAATGCACTGAGCAGTATCTCTTGTTAAGTCTGTGTACATCTCACCAAATCCTCAGCGTTTAGTCAGTTATGATCAAATTGCAACCCCCGTGGCTGCCACACATGTGACTGGAGCACATCTCACACTGGAGATTCAACCAGACTGAAACTGAAACTGAAGATGCCCATGCATGGTGTGTGTCTCTGGAGAGTACCGGCGGATTAGGACCTCATGAACTAACTACATTCTGTACTTACCTTTACACTTGGGATGCTTAATAACCCCCTGTAGTTCACAGCCTTTATTAAGTACACAACTATCTTAGAGCCTGAGCAGAGAAGCAAGCATCATGCCACTCTTCTCACGGGCAGTCCATGAGTATCAGAAATGTTGCAGATGACTATAGGTAGTGCTGGGAATAATGTAACATCTCTAAAACATCAAGCTAAGGTTCTCTTTGCCAGAAGGAAACACCAACTTGATTTTTACCTCATTCTGGCTAAAATTGGGCTATTTCATATTCCTAGCTTAGCAAAGTATGGATTGACAGATGAACAAACACATACAAGTCTACATTGTCAATTAACTCCAGATACAACTTAATTCTCTGTTTCCTGCTCTAATCACTTGATTATATGTTCTTCCCCTGGCCAGAGATGATGCAATTATATCATAATTTAACAAACGACCAAACTGCAATGTGTGTGCCAAAGGAGCAGAATCAAGGATGAAAAAGCTACCTTAATTTTTATGTGGTCTGCCTGTGCCCTCCACTTTATAATGTCCTTTTGCTACAGCACACTCTTAAGCAGTAAATTCTGGAGAGGAGTTCAGCATTTTCCAAAAATTTAACAAAAAATAAAGGTAGGTACATAATCTAGTGATGATAAAAAGTTACTCAGTTAGGAACCATCCCCAAAACAGTTGTACTTAATGATCTTAAAGGTCTCTCCAACCTAAAAGGTTTTCTCATTCTATGAAGAAGTGTAAGAAAATGTTCCAGGGCAGCAGGATGACCTGATGCAAATACTGGAATGACAAAACAACAGAGGAGAGAATAATTTTGCTTCTCTAAGTTGGAAAGTAATTGGAAAGTAAAAGGGAGTCCAGATGTTTGAAGAAAAAGTAGTCATAGTTTTCTCAAGTTTAACTTTCAGTATAAATAGCAGTGTACATGGTAGCAGTCCACGGAGAAAGGTGCTAACGCCAACGTCTGGTCCCATGTGTAAATATAGGAAACTCATCTTCTGCACGGAGTAGCTTATCCACTAAAAGTTAACGAAGCTATGCAGAGGTAAGTGAGGGGAAAACCTGTCTCAGATATTACATGTTGGTATTACTTCCTACAAAATTAACGTTGAGAACTGAAACACTGCAGTTTTGCATGAAACAGTTAACACATGGCAGAATCTGACCATTGCATTTTTAAATTAAATTTTCCTTCCATATTTTTGTAGCTACACTAAAACCAGTGCCTGCCATACATACATATATAGGACAAACATTTGCTTCTGCCTTTCTTTAGCAGAACGGAATTACTCTGAATGTCTTCAAGAGAGCGTATGGTTTCCTAATTCCAGGTAGAAAAGCCCTGTTTCTAAAGAATGGTATCCGTGTGTTCCACATCACCTTAGAAACTTCCTTATATATTTCATCAGCCTTCCAAAATCTCACTGATTTATGCACATGCTGTGGTCTAATGACCCACATGTCTCTGATGGGTAAGCCGCTAAGGCCAGTGACACATTAACCTATTAACCTCTCTTTAAAAATGACCATGATATTCATACAAAGAGAATGAAAAAGTCAGGCAGCGGGAAAACACTAGCATTGTGGTACCAGACACTAATGCAGTATATGTCTAAACTGAATAAAATGAAGAACATATCAAATGAAGAGCATATCAAGAATGAATAGCAGTTAGATTTATTATATTGCAAAATCATTTTGCCCCAGTTTGATGGTCTGCGAATTTGATAGCCTGCTTCAGCAGTATTATCCGTATTAAAAAATGTAATTGGGAGGAAGATCACTATTCCATTCACTCATTTCTTGACAGTGCTGTAATGTTTGGGACCCTATCCTGGAAGGTAGCAACAGTTCCTTCCAGTGTGGAAATTTGCATTCCAGATCCCGCAGAAGACAATGGGAGCGGGGGGCTCTGTGCACAGGGCGAGAAACGTTCATCACCTTGGAGAAGGCACTTTGTGCGGCTCTCCCTGGCGAGCCTTGCAGTGGAATAAACCTATCTTCTTAGAAAGCAAGAGGAGGCATCCACAGCAGTTTTTTCGAGGAAAAAATAAATTATCTTTCCTAAATATTAGTTTTAGAAGAAGAACAAGTCTTTCTAACAAATTCCAAACTTTATATCATATATATTTACTTTCTTCTACTTAAAAAACACTAAGACACAACACTTTAAACACCTCAAGCTATAAGAAAACGTGCTACTGTCACACCGAACCAATTCACTCCAAACCAATTCAGCTACACTGAAACTGTACTGTGCCAGCTTATATTTATGTATAGGATGGACAGGAGTAATAAAGCATCCCCCTGTCATGCAACCAAAGCAGGGAAAATCCCTAAAAAGCTTATTCTGCATACGTGACGAAGTGTTTTGCTGTCTACCTCGCATCCAAAGTGAATCTACCCAGCAGCAGGCAGGACGGACGGAGAGGCTGCCCCGGCTGTGAGCTGCACGCCCGAGCAGAGCGGGACCGAAGAACCGGACCGTGCGGGCGCCGTCAGGGGCTGCGCTCACGGCTGCCTCCCGGCTCTTCCCCCTCGCTCTGCGGCAGGACGCGGCCGGAGCGGCGGGGAGGACGGGGCAGCCTGCGGGCAGCCCCCGGGGCAGCCGGCGCGCACCTGCCGGCACCGCGGTGGGGGAACGGGGCGGGGGTGGAGGGGAGCGGGAAACAACAAAAGCCGAGAGAACGGCTGCAAACTCCGTCCCTTCGGCGGGGAGCCGCTGGAGAAGGGGCTCCCCTCCACCCCCGGCCCCGGACAGTGGGGTCTCCCCACTGTACCCGGGGCCGGGGTGGGCGCCACTCCTTTGTTTTCCGCCGCCCGCGGCGCCGGGCCGGGAGAAGCAGGGGGGGCCGCGCTCGGCCCTCCACGTGCACGCGTGGGCTGCCCGCGGGGGTGGGCGCGGTGCGGGGGTGGGCGCGGGAGCCGGCGGGGCATTACCTGAGCAGTTGATGCCTTTCCCCTTGCCGCCGCCCTGGCACTCGGGGCCGGGCAGCGGGTGGGGGGCGCGGGCGGCGGGCAGCGCGGAGAGGGCGAGCACCAGGAGGGCCGAGGTGTAGCACAGCGCCAGAGGGGGTCCCGCTCGCAGGAGCGGCCGGGCGGCGGCCGGGCTCTCTCCCAGCATGGCGAGGGGCGGCCGAGCAGCAGCGCCGGCGGCAGGGCCAGCGGCGGGCGCCGCCGGGCCCTTTTCCTTGGCCCTTGATCGGCAACGCGGCGCAGCTGGGCAGCGCCCCGCACCTCTCCTTCGCCCGCCTGGCCAGCACCTACGGCGCCGTCTTCCAGCTGCGCCTGGGGCGCTGGCCCGTGGTGGTGCTGAACGGGGAGCGCGCCATCCGCCAGGCCCTCGTCCGCCAGGGGGCCGCCTTCGCCGGACGGCCGCCCTTCCCCTCCTTCCGGCTGGTGTCGGGCGGGCTCAGCCTCGCGTTCGGCGGCTACTCGGAGCTGTGGAAGCTGCACCGCCGGGCGGCGCACGCTACGGTCCGCGCCTTCTCCACCGGCAGCCCCGCCACCCGCCGCCTGCTGGAGCGGCGGTGTAGCCGCAGCGCCCCCTCCAGCCGCCCTCCACCCTTCCCGCCGTGAGGGTGCTCCGGGGCAGCTGTTCAGAGTCATTCTAGGTTTAAGTTAGTTATTATCTCAGGCCTAAAACTTCTGAGTGTATCTTTAGGTCCAGGTTAATTTTGTGCAAAAGGAGTTTCTGGATTGCTAATATAAAGGACTGATGTAAAGTCTTAAGGATTTTGTACTGGAACATTTTGAAGCAAAATTATCCTTGCTGTAACTGCTATTTTTCTGTCCTTTTTTTTTTTTTTTTTTAAGTTATTAATTGATTCCGTCATAAAGATAATTTTATACGAAATCCTGCAATTGTATATATGTTGTATATAGATATACATTATGTATGTGTGTCTATGCCTACTTTGCATCCTTGCCCATAAGCAGAGGAATGTTTCTGTCTCCGCTTATTTCTCTGAAGCACTTGACTGAGGATGAAGAGGAGTTGTCTTTGATACTTTTTTATACTCTGATAACACTAGTCATCTCATACTTAGAAATTTTCTTGTAGATGGAGGGAAGTAGAAGGAATATGTTTGAAGACACTGTATTGAAGGAAAAATGGACCAAAAATAAAAACAACAGTAAGATTGTAAAGCAAATACATCCGGTGTCCAACTAAAGTTTTCCCTGCTGGACTGTGAGTCAATATATCTTGGTGTCTGGTAGTAAACAGCTTGAGCTGTGTTTCCCTTAATTTACAGGTTATTAATATCTACGTAAGCATATTTTACCAAAGCTGTGGGACAGCCTCTCTCCCACTTTTCCTTTTCACCTGTCTCAGCACAACAGAAGCATTTCCTACTCCACCACAGGCTGCAGTCTTTTTACTGTACTGTTTTGCAGGTATTCCTCTGTCTCCTGTCCATCTGTACCTCTACCAAGAAAGCAGCCTGCTTCAGGCTTGGTTGTGTCTCCAAGTTCTGACACGCAACATCTGAGGATATGCCCTCTGCACACCCATGTACTCCAGTTCCTTCTGCTAATCATCATCTCATCTGCCTTGGACAATGTAAAACATGGACACATAGGCATCCATGGCTAATTGGTCCCTTCACCCCTGTTACTCAGAATGAAGAGTTCCACATCAGACTATTGTACTTAAACCTTCCACGTACACCCACATGAATAAAAAATAAAAGAGTTTTGTTACTACATCTGTATTGCTAAATAGGCTGGGGACAAGGAGCAAGGTTTAATGTTGGACAACTGATTCTCTGTAATAATAAATTACTAGCAAGATTTTTGGCATACTCCTGGCCAAGGCCAACTAGCATCTCCACAGCAATGCTTAAGGCACCAGGAGAACACCTATGTACCTAGCGCATATCAAGGACTGCTTCCAATAAGAAGTTAGAGTCAGGTCTTTTCCTCCTGTGCAGTCTTCCAACACTAACCCAACAGGCTATACAGCCTCAAAGCCCTCCTCCTTGTCCTTCTTCTATGTCCCAGGGCATGTAACACATCTTCCTGGTTTATTATATGCAAACAACAGGTTTATGGGCCACAACAGAGGTTTTGTGTTATATCAATTAATTTAACATAAAAAAGAAAAACTGCAACAAAGTATTACAACCACAGTGCAATACATACAGCCTTGAGGTGACCCACAGCACAGGCCTTGTGAAGGGTAGGTAGATGTAACCAACCCAGTTCCGTTTTGTGATATAGACATGGGCGTCTATGGCTTACACTCAGGGCTGGTGAGGAAGAATCAGGTGCCTTTTTACCCTGTGTGCCTTCAAACGAGGCAGGGCCTCCCATAATCATGATATGTCAGAAAAAATTACTCTGGTGAAAAGCAGCTGATGCAAGATCACACTGGCTCTCATAACTCAAAAATGAACAAGCAGTTTCTTCAGGGGGTCTTTCTTCTACCTAGACAGATGACATTTTTTAAATACTGAAAGAAGAACAGAGACAACAGAAGTCAGGAGGGAGAACAGCATGGGAAGAGTGGGCCATTTGTCCTCCCAACCCACAAAGCCGGTTAGGCCTCTGTGAGCAGCTGTGCCAGTTTCTGACCACCGTCAATATGCCAATTCTGCTTCTCAGAATCATAAGCCTACTTTGGGTTCATGTATGCACCTCCCAGGCATATAACTGTGGGCAATTCTCCATTGGTATTGACAGCTGGTGCACTCAACAGAAACACAGGGAGCAGCCAACACATTTCCCTTCCCACCAGCCCCCTGCGGCAGTGTCATTATTGAACATCACTGTAATGGAAAGGTTAAAAGAAACCTTGTTGAAAAGAGATGAGAAAGGATTGACTTTATGTTGAGACAGTGCCCAGGGCTGCAGTGGGACACATTTTAGGGGATGGAGTGCAGAAAGAGTGGTTGAAACTGTGTTTCTGCTTTGTCTTGTTGGCAGAACACTGTGAGGCTTGGGTTGGTGGTGGCATTTGACCTAGCTTTTCCTTGTCTCATTGGGAGACCACCCCCAAGTTTGGAGTATCTGTACATGGAATATGAAGAGGATGATGACATTTCCTTCGCAAAATGGATGAGCAGCTTCTGGGGCCACAACTTAATTGATGAGAATGAGAAAGAGGGTAGAGGCTACAAGAAACATCAGACACGACCCTTTCATGAAAGGAGAGCCTCTCTTCCGGTAAGAGCTGTGTGCAGTTTTCTCTGTGTGTGTGAATGGCTTATGTATAAATATAAGTGTCATCCCCAGGGGCACGGCCCTAGAGATGTATGAGTATGAGTATGGTGCACCTTGCAAAGTAAGTTCAGTTCCTACTGGCAGCAGCTAGTTGCTTTTTGAATTTAGCTGCCTTGCCAGGATCAGACTTCTGGTGCATTTGGAATACAAGAAAACTGGCAAACTTTAAGATAAGCGATGAAAGCACCAGAAACATAAGGAAAAGGTGTAATAACTGCCTCACCGTGTATTATACAATGTTGTTGTGTCTGCTCCACATGACCTGGCATAGATCAAACCTTTCTGGCAACAGGTATATATAAACACTGTCTTTAATGAGTTTGTTCACATGTGTAAAACTATATAACCTCACCTGTGTTCACAGGGTTTGGACCTAATTCTGCAACTATACTGTCTCAAGGAAGCTATACGCTTTACTGCCTGGGATTAGTTGTTTGCAGGTGTAACTTCTAACTTAAGGTAGAGGATTCAGTCCTTCCTGGTTTAAAACATATGACTCTGAAAACAAGGATGCAACACATAACAAAGCTTATTATACTGCAAAGTAAGATTTTAAGGTAGAAGTATGTTCTTTATTCTTAAATGAGCAAAATTGTTGGGAAAGGAGAAAAGGCAAAAGCAAAAAATGCAAAAGCAGGCTTTGAATGCACAATGGTCTAACCAGTTATCAAAATGAAGTTAAACTGAAAACAGCTGTTCACAGTCTGATCTTTACCTGAAGACCGTGCTTTTATTTCAGGTCTAAAACAATGTTTAGGTGGTCCAAAGCAATCTCTTTTTTTTTCCGAACTACATCAGTTGGCTTACCAAAGACACTATGTTTCTTCACAAGCCATTTTTCACTTATACCCTTAGATCATTATGGCTGCAACAAAGCAAATGCTATTATGTTTCACCTTGTAATTTCTCCTCCACTGGAACTGCCATGTTCAAAACTGTGGGATTTTCTTTTTCAGAAGATTTGGCTAAGAAAAAACAAACAGACCAAGCCCACTTTTCCCCTGATTGAATTCATGCACAGTCTGGAGAGTTAATCTTCATTCATTAGTTTTGAACTGATCAGCCACATTTGTTATTTACAGTTATGTTTCACCTTGGTCACAGATTGCAAGATAGACTCTGAGCTAGAGCTATGCTGATGGATTCCATCAGAATGCCTGAAAACCAAACATTTATTATCATTTTTAAAATTAATTTTACTATATTTTAATTTTTGCTTCAGAGATCTTTGCATATGTGATTTCTTTAGGCCCCAATACAGACTGAAGTGTAAGAATGTATTTTAAATCACTTTCCACTCAGCAAGCTGCTGAACACATCTTCGCGTATATTTGTGTGTGTACACATATTTCATTTGAAGCATGTTCTTGTACTCAGGCAAAAGCTATTTAAATACATAGCTAATAGCTATTCAAATACTTCGTTATAGTTGTGTCCATGAATCCGTACCTAGAACTTGGATTAAGTTAGCTGGCAGAAAGTGAAGACTGTGACTTTTAACATTACTATTCAATGAGCTAAAGTTATCCCGTACACTTAATTATGTCTGGCCTTTACATCAATGCTCCACACAAATTTCTCTTGCTCCAATAGTGTCATACAAGAGAGAGAAATTTGAACTGCTTTATTTCTCAGTGCTAGAAATTGACTGGAGGAATGAGAAGGGAAGATTTATTTGGAGATTTTATGATTCAGGAATACATTTTGAGATGAAACATTTTTCTTTGGAAATCTCTGACTAAAACACTTTGTCTTAAGCCAAATTTAGAAGTGGAACAAATGAGCAGTAATTCCTTAGAAATACCTTCAGAAAGAGCATCTCCTTGTTAAGAACAACAACTTGCTATTGCACCTGGAGCTGTGTTTTTTACACATTTATTACAAATTATAATTACTGTAAGATGTATTATTAGAAATTATAATTACTGTAAGATTCAAAATACTTACCAGTGTTAGGTAAAAATTGTCTTCATTTTATCATAATAGTACTATTAACCAGGAGGAACTAAATTAGATTGTTCTCTTCTGTAAATTAATACCGCCCTGGCAGATCACAGTGTACCCTTTCTTCTCTGATACGGTCAGATGTCTCAGCATCATAAATGGAGCTAACTCTGCTGTCTGGGTGAAAACCAAATCAGCAGGTTCTGAATGACAGCTGTTGGCAAAAGTTCCTTATGCAGATACAATGGTACTGCCAAAACAGCTCTGCCAGCACGTTGCCTGATATCCAGGGCCAGTAAATGGTGCATCAGCAACAGTCCAGTCCTGCCCACATGAACTGCATCTGCACCAGGAGCATTTTGGTTTTGTAGAATAACTCCCAAACTAACAACAATTGATTTTTTTTTTCCCCCCATTATCTTCATATATCTCACAAACATTACTGAGATGAGCTTTGCGAAATGTTTGCATTGTTGTCATTCCCATTTTGCAGAGGGAAACACAAAATTCTTCCTTTACTGGGTCACTGTCAAGACAGGCTAAAACTTGCAACTCCACTCCTCTGAAAAGCATCAGAATTGGCTGCTGTGGGCCAACAATGAATGTGAAAATTGCCTGGGGGAAACAAAGTAATCTTTTTTAATCTCCTTTAGCTAACTTGTTCCCCTGGCAAACTTTAGATGCATTAACTGTGATATCCTTTTGAAGCCTCCAGCTATGACTTTCCTTGACAAATTCTAGTTACCCTCTACATTCTGATTCAGGACAGTTTCTTACTTCCCAGAGATTTTGTTGTGGGGAAAAGATAGGAGGCAAATAAGCACTGTTAAGAGTTTTACAACCCTATAAATGTATCCACCTTCAAACAGACATTGCTGCTCATGGGAGAAAATCTAAGCAAAAGCTGAGAGTGGGAGCAGAACAAATGACTGCTGTTGAGGTTACGAACATTTAATTTAAACTACAGTCAGACGGAACGTCTACCACAATATTGTTACTGCAGATCAGTTGAAGCCTACGCCAAAACTTTTTTAAAGAATATATGCTTAACTATAAGCTTCTCAGAAGGAGAGGAAGCTATGGGACAGCATCTGATTGTCACATATTTCTAAATATTCCTAAAGTACTGGGGTCATTGTGTAAACTTCAGCAAACAATGAATACTCATGCTGACACACTGAAGATTCATTTTCTTACTGACAGCTGTGTAAGCCCTCAGATCAAATCCAAAAGATGAAAGGAATTATCTTGTCTCCAAAAGAAATAGAGAAACAGAATAGACAAATTCTATTGGTATCAATTTCATTAAAGATTTTGTTTGTGTACTTTTTGTGTGTTTTAGATGGGTGAGTAGCAAAAGGTTAACTGTTGTGTAAATAGATACACTGAGCATGACTGGCATTTATACAAAGGCTCAAACAGGAAAAGGGACTACTAATGGGAGGGAGAAACAACCCCTGAGAACATTCTTAGTGCTTCTGGCTTTCCCAGCACTGGCAAAAATTTTCCATTTTGATATAGGGGAGCATTTATCATTCGTCTTTCCCATGCCTTTTCACTTGTTTCACCTCCACCCCACTTTGCCAGTTTAAGAACTACTCGAGGTCGGGTCCTAGGAGCCAGAGACCAAGGGGAGTTTGCTAAAGAGGCATCAGATGTAGGCACAAGGCAGATGCTGGGGCAAGGACAGGGTCACATACTGGGGCTGTGCTCAGAGACCTTTGACAAGGGATGACAGCAGCAGTGGGTGGACACCAGTGTAGATAGAGAGGCAATCTCTTGCCAGCAGGTGCTGGGTCTTCAGGAGGGGAAGCATAAATTAAAACAGTCTTCAGACGTTCTTATTTACAATGTTACCACGCAATCAGTTTGACACCAAAGGCATGTATTAAATGTACTTAATTAATCTAAGAAACAGGAAGAAAGCCACATGGAATTGTGTTGGTGCCAGATCTGCTTCATCACTGGACTTAATTTTATAGTTCTTTCCATTCTGCATTGAGTCAATCTTAAGTAAAAGAAGAGTAATGTACTGTGCTAGTTATAAGCCATGAAATGTTCATACTTGAGTAGTTGTGTTAAGGCTCTTGTCCTCTGTAGGGTTGTGTCTATAAAAGCAACATGCCAACCTGCACAAGCATACTGTCCTCCTAGCTAAGGTGGTATGTATGATGCGAAGGTACTGTCAGAGGAGGCACAGTCACAGTAGTGCCATTGCATAGGTACATGAAGCTTTACCCTTAGTTCAGTGAAGAAGGTACACATTTCAGAGGAAGGCTTGTATGTGAACTGCAGTCTTTTTGTTAAGGGCTTAACTATAATTCTACCTGTGAAGGGAAATTAAGAAGCAATGTCTTGGAAAGATAAAACATTTACAAACATTGCTAAACAGGATTGATAGCATACCATCCCCCATTTCAGCCATCCTCCTGTTATTTTTTCTTTTTCCCTAAACCCTCTAAGAATGCATACTAGTGAGTTTTAGTGTGAGACAACTTTTATTTCCAGGAAACAATATAGGCTGATGCCATTAAAAAGACACAGAAGACATTTAGCTTGTCGAGCTTGACGTGGCATGTGTACTCTTATCCCTCAACCACAGTGGGATTTCTCTAGTGCTTTTAAAAATAACAATACAATATGACCTTACAGAAATTACAGCTGTATTGATTGGTTTGACACCAAAGTTAAAACAGTACGGCAGAAATCATTGCTATCACTCTCAGAGGCAGTCTGTAATACCAGATACTAAAGTAAGCTTATGTCTGGAAAAGCAATGAACCAGTACCATATGATCTGAAAACCCTTCGGTATTAAGCCCTCATCAGGTGTAAGATTTATTATTTTTAGCACCTCTCATCAAGCCTGTCTAATGTGATGTAGTCTCAAACAGTGGGTGCACAGCCTCACTATTTAGAGAAAGGCTGCATAGATCCCTGTTGTGTCAATACATTTATAATAGCATCTGGACAAGAGTAAATGGACATGTATACAGGAGGTGTTTCAGGTCCCTTGCAGTCCAAGGTTTGGAGATGCATGTGGCCACTATACCAAGTTGGTGTAGCTTTCCGCTGTTTGTTAATAAATCAAAACAAAGCCCCCAGCTCCCCAGCATACCCTACTCTGAGTGTAGGGTTTTCTCCTGGATTTTCTTAGAAAGTGTTTCAGCATCCATGGGATAGACCTTCAGTTTTTATAAACAATCACAGCTCCCTTGAAGCCAGCAGAGCCTCTCAGGGTTAGTCAGTAGCTGAAGGCTTAGCACCAGACTTATAGAAAATGTATACACATTCAAATATGTATGAAGCAGCTGGGTTCCTGGAGTGCCCTAACCTGACACCTCTGGAGGTCTCATTTTTGGTACTTCCCATCTCTCTCTCGTAATTTTCACTACCTGCAGGAGTGTTCAACTACTCATCCTGAAAAATCATCAACATCTGGCAGATTTTGGGGCATGCCTAGCTCTTTGTGCTCTAGCTCTAGCTCTCACCTGTCTCTTCTACAGGTCTGTCTATTTCTAAACCCACCAATAGATGACTCCACAGGACACAGCAGTTCTGTATCAGTTTAATCTCCTGAACAGACATTCAATTAAACACAGCTGATGCAGATCAATAGCTTTTGTCTGCATGTCAGGCCTGGGAAAACTGAACCACACAGAAACTAAACAACCATCTACTCCCTTCCTACTTTAGCCTTACAAATGTAGTTGTAGGAAGCCCGTTTACTACCATTTCTCTGATAGGCGTATGTTCCTCAGGGCCTTGAAAGTGTTCCCTCATCACTTCAGGAGAAATGTGCCCAAGAAACCAGCATTTTGCTGGACAATAGAGCATCTTGTCTGCGTGTAGGCCATGCTGAAAATTTACCCAAGTGGGATAGAAATTGTCTGTCACACTCACATGAACTCAAACATCTGATAAGACCTGAAGCACTTGTGCATCAAAGCCTGTATCCAGCTCATCTGGCTACAAAAGGCTGGGTCTTTGCTTTTTGAGAGTCCTGCCTATAACCTGCTACCAGATGTGAGGCCTGAGTTTTTGAGATTATGAAGGGTCCCAGTTCCTTTTAGTGTCAGTGAACACTAAGATGACCCAGAACACTTTGCATCTGAAGTGCTCATTTGGGTGCCGAAACTTAGATAAACAAGAACAGGGATAAAAGCAAATTCTGCTGCTGTCTCTGGAACGCAAACTCTTGACAGTGTGATTTTCCTGCACAGAAAAGTAAAGGTACAGGAGTCTGAGTAAGGTCCTTCATTCTGCACCATTGTTCAGACAGCACTCTGTGGCAGGAAGGATCTGCCCTGTGTGCTTCCATACTCAACAAAGACCTCTTGTTTTTCAGGCCAGGCTTTCCTACCTCCATACAACACAACTTCATGCTTCTACCAAAGACTCATCTTCAGGCCATCTCAAGGGCTCCAAAGAATTTAAAGAAGACCAAGATGTCAAATGCCACTGCCACAGGAAGGCGAGCAGAACACCTTCAACAGGCAGTTCATGCCCAGAGAAAAGATCAAACTCCCTCCAGGAATTTGCGGAGTCCTTTGAAAAGCAATTGCGTCTCAAAAGCAAACGCTCAGTTTCTTTGGTAGGTAACAACCAGCTAAAGATCACTTCAGAAATAACAACCCCCCCAACCAGCAAGCAGGGCAGCTTTATCCCTGGTGTAATTGCTGCAGCTTTGCTGGTGGAAAAAAACAGAAATAAACTTGAATTAGAATTCCTTAAATTATTTGGTCCTTACAGTAGTGCAAACAAGGTTAAAGTGATAGTATCATTGGTATGAGAATTCTTGAGGTAGTGTTACCACTTAGACTTATTAAAAAATGTGTATCTTTGAAATGACACACCACACTGGTTGTGGCAACTTCTGTTTTCAGAAGTTTCTACAACTGTGCCAACAAAATGAGACAATATGAAATCAGGTTTGCTTCACTTTTGCCGTAAGACCCATCTCTCTCTTTCTCACTGCTGCTGACCCTGTTTAACAGTATATAGTGTTATCTGTAAGATTGCCTGTCACCGTGGTGTTTGAGAGGCTTCTCTTTTCTCCCTTGGGTTTCTATTCACTTGCTTTCTTCAGTGTCACCACACAGCTGCAGCAGCAGCCATTGCTATAAGTGGCTGAGCATATTTTCACTGTAGTGGCATGCAAACATCAGGGCATTCTGCCCCCATTTCATCTTTCTCTTCTCCCCATCATTCTGTCCTGAGGCATGAACATTTTCTGTATGCTTTGTGTTGATGAAGTAGCCAATAACAACCTTTTGTCTATGACACTTTAACACATTTTTATTATGTTGGTACGTAATATCTGGTGTATCACACAATGGACAAAAGCGTAATAAACCCTAAATCACTTTAAAGTATCAGAAGATCACTATAAAATTCAATCACCCTATTGAAAAACCTGTGCTTGAATAGCAAGTCACATTAGCACCAAATGCCAACAGAAAATGTATCTTTTATTGTTTTCCAATTTGTTGACATTGATGGTTTGTATGGAGAAGTAATTTTCAACTGTCTTTGCACCCTCTGTGCAGCAACAATAGAGAAAAAAAATCTCTTTTCAGTAAGCAGCATCAATACATGATCATTCCTACAGCTGTATTCCTTGCATGCCCAGTCCTCTCAGAATATGGAGAACTATGGTGATGACAACTCTATTATGCCACTGTTAAGATTTTAAGTGCATTCTCTTATATTTTTCCCCTTCAGGAACTACTCAGAATTTATTTCATTTGGAACTTCACGTTGCCTCATGTGCCAATCCTCACCAGTGGTTGTCTGGTTTATCATTTATCATTTCTCAAAAGTGTCCATGGCTAGAAAGTCTGTGAGTGTGTAATAATTGTAAGATAGGTATAGTGAGTCCAATGCACTAAATATGGCTTTAGTACCAATTAAAAACATGGATTCTGGTACCGTTCTGTTATCAGTGTGGTGTGTTGGGATATATTTTAATCTACCTTTCAAGTAGGCCAAATCGTCATTCCCTCAGTCACCATTTAAGTTTGGGAGATGTCAAAAACTTGAGAATTTTGAAGAACTGAGTGATAGATGTTAAGAGATCTGAAAGGAAATTTGCACATGGGCTTAAACTTGTATCTCCTTCAGAGCTCTATGGGTGCAATTTAAACTACCATGACCACATAGGCTAAAAGAAAAGTGGTGGAAGGGTAATGCCATTTAATCTCCTTCCTTGCATATTACATTTCTCTTATAAACATGGCTTTCAAGACACTTTCATGACCTTCAGCACTTGTTTTCAGTGAGGTCTTTGCAGCTAGCACTGGACAGCCTTCAGGCACATAAAGATGGCTCATGTGAAAGGACAGAAACATGGAGTCTCTGCTGAAATCACAGAATTACTGAGTCTGGAATAGACCTCCAAGATCATCAAGTCCAGCCTATGACTCAACACCATGACATCAGCTAGACCACGTCACTAAGCACCACATCTTTCCTTAAACACCACAAGGGATGGCAACTCCACCACCTCCCCCAGCAGGCCATTCCAGTGTCTAATTACCCCTTCCATGTGGAAGTGCTTCCTAAGATCCAACTTAAACCTCCCCTGGTGCAGCTTCAGGTCATGTCCTCTCATCCTGTCACTAGCTGCCTGGGGGAAGAGCCCAACCCCCACCTGACTACAACTTCCTTTCAGGCAGTTGTAGAGAGTGATGAGGTCCCCCCTGAGTCTCCTGATCTCCAAGCTGAACAACCCCAGCTCCCTCAGCCTCTCCTCATAAGACTTTCCCTCCAGTCCCTCATCTTAGAGCCCTTCCCCTTTTCTTTCCTGCCTGCTCTCCCCCTCAAGTTCTCCAAGCAAGTGAGCCTCCTACCATCTATACAGTACAATCAAAACCATGTTGCCTCTTGCTGAGTTTTAGGATGGTGGTCTGGGGTCTTTAATTTGAGCCTGTCATGTTAAAGCTGATCTTGCTGAGGCAGGTGACTGAAATATTTTATTATACCTTACTAGTGAAATAAAATAATGAGATTTTTTGTTCATGTAGGAGTTGCTTTAATTCCCTGCTATTTTTTTTCCTATTAGCAACCTGAAGGCATGAAGGAGAGAAGAGAAAGATTCCATTTGAGAAAAAGCAAGCTTCACAAGGGAACAGGAGAAAAATCAGAGACAAGGAGAGAGCAGGAAGAAGATGAAGGTTCAGAAGTTGTACCTGCAAAACACAATGAACAGTTTCCATCACAAGCAATCACTGAGAAAGGATATTTATGCACAGGCAGCTAGAACACTTTGAGATAATGAATTTTAACACTCCCCCTGAAGAGTATTCTTGTTTTGTTTTGACTAGAAGAGGCCTGTTAGCTAGAATAAATCCTAACCTGTAAAATAACAGTAAAATTCAACTGCATCATTGATACCATGTTACAACCTTCCTGTCTTTACTTTTGCCATTAGGAATGTGACCTTTGTCACAGGAGGAGTGTATCTGTAACAGGATCCAAGTTAGCAATTAACCACCTTAAGTAAGTTTCAGGCAAATTTAGCATTCTGGCAGGATAGTGGATGATGTGTTCATTTAGGAGGACAGCATGTATGTAATTACAGAGCCATGAAAAGCCTTATGTTTCTGTTTTAATTGAAACAGGCTTATTGTTAGGTTTGGAAATGAAAAAGTATACATAAGCCATGTGACCACCTGATTCCTTGCCCTGACGTTCACTTAGATTTGTGTTGGAAACAGTTAACTTTTTGCTTTCATAATTTCCTGCTCCAAATTTATGGAGGTAATAGAATAGAAGCCCACATGTTCTCTTCTACACCTCCCTGATGTCTCACTTCTCTCTGCTTTCCCTATCACTGTAGAATATGACTCTTGTTTCTTTGGCATATTCCAGCCCTCTCCTATATCCTCAGTCCCATTTCCCCAGTCGCACAACTAGTTCTTTCTGTTAACCTCATCATTTTGCTTCTTCTGTGGCATTACCACTCTTTATTTATTACTTTATAGTCCTGTTTTATAGCTACTAACCTCTTTTGCTATATCTCTAGTTTTGCCTCATCAAAATCTGAGCCCTGCTGAAAGCTCTCCAGTAAAAACAGAGATGTTCTGCCTCTCATACTTCTAATAATCTCTCCAAGGAATTGACACACATTCAGGGTGAGGTATTGCAATGTTTTTCCCTTTTTCCCTCCTCTAGAATGGAGGTAAAACCAAGGGATTGGGAGCTGGCTCTGTTTACAGTAAGTGGTACTTAGGAAAACTCTGTTTCCTCTGGCTGAAGATCTCCTGAACTTAGGTGTAAATCTCACCAACTATAAGCAAAATTTCCTTTTATGCAGAGGAAATCCACCTCCACATGCTCATAAATACACACACAACCATGGTCTTCTTCAATGAGTAAGTCTTCCCTGCAGAGAAGAATCCTGCCCTGTTTGGGAACAATTTCCCCAGGCCTAATATAGAGAAAGCTTGCTTACAGTCAGGGAAGAGTGAAGACTAATGAAGTCATAAGCAAAAATCAAAGTCTGATGGGTATTCTTCCTGTGATTTTCTGTAATTAACAAATATCTTATTATTTTACTATAGAGCCTTAATTTTGAATGTTCAACCTTTTAAAGGCTTAAGGCACACTTTAAACTTTGTAACACTTATCTCCATTAAAGGATTGTTTTTCTTTTTAGGTAGAACCTTATGGGATATATAAGAAAGCAATTGAACCCTTGCTGATGTGTATAAATTACTTCTTGCCTGATAACATGTATTATAAACTAATAAATCTGACTGAAAAATATTGTTCCTATGCGTACTTCCTGTCCTCCCCAAGCCAGACTGAATTTTCATGATGTTTTTCTGTCATCCAAAACTTCCATGCAGACAGCTTTCCTTTTATAGCCTTAATTTGAAGACTGCATTACAACAGACCTGGATAGAAAGGAACACGGCCAGTTATGCCCCAGTTCCTCAGATAAAACCTCTCACATAGATCCCTTCATGTAGCAGCCTGCCCTCACATCTCATGAGAGCTAAATGCTGTGGCTGCACCAGCTTTGCCTGGATTTCAGAGCATCAGCCCATCTTCCTGTTCAGCCAGGTTGACTTAACAAGCCCAACTGTACCCCAGCAGAATTTTCAAAAAGCTTGTATTCATGATACTAACATGATAATTGTACACCACACCTGATGAAAAGAAAACACCAAAAGGAGCTAAAACAGAAAACCTATGTGTGCCTGGCTCTGACTTGCTGTTTGCCGTCTCCAGCAAAGCCACTGAGGCAGCTTAGCAGGTCTCCCTGCAAACTTCTCTCATGTTTATCACTGAACTCCATCTCTCAAATTGGGGAGCCTGTAAAGTGTTTATGTCCTTTCTGAACTGTCCTGCCAGCCCAGTGGTGTGACCCTGGAAACAGAAACTTTCAAATAACGTCCTCAGCACCGTCCCCCTTAAATCGCTAAAAAATGTTTACTCAAAAGTGTTTTCTCTTGGTTCATATCATGCCTGATTGGGCCAACAGCCTTTTCCAGTTAAGTCCCATGTAGTTTGACACAATAGTATTACTTAGAAAGAATGAAACTTGCATGATAGCATGAAATCATTCTCCATGTAAATTAACAATTACTCCATAACAAACGAGGTGGTTGAGGAGGAAAGTAAACATTCAAAGAGGAACCTCATTGTAATGGCATGGCCGATATTTTTATTTCCACAGAAAGTGGAATTAGGATATACAAATAGAAAGACTTTAGCGGGTTTTCATTTTCACAGCAGGTCACTGGTTTGGTTGTGACTGATACAAAAAATAGTCATTGCCTTGATTCCCATTCCTAATTCCCAGAGCAGTGGGGATGTCTGTGGGTGTTTTCTGCACACACACCCATTCCTAGGCAAACACCATTTGCTTTTTCCACTCTTTCCAAGAGTAGGATGGCTACACGTTGCATCAGAGTCCAAGCCCTGGACACAAGGGAGGTCAGTTAGTGGGACACAAGGGAGGTCAGTTAGTGGGA
>JAAGNO010015272.1:33764-46870 GCA_033439905.1 Ceryle rudis
TTGGTGTGGTGGTTGTGCGGGTTGGGGTGGGGTGGAGCGGGGGGTGTGGAGGGGAGGAGGGGGGGGGGGGGGGGGGGGGGGGGGTGGTCGGGGGGGGGGGCGGGGGGGGGGGGGGGGGGGGAGGCAAATAAGAAAAGGCCTCTGTTATACGCAGTGATCAAAGCAGGGCTTGTGTGTCAGAAAGTCTCACTACATTTTCTACTTTCCCTAGCCTGCCTGGGCTAGTGGGAGCTGCTGCCCCCGGCCGTGAGCCCCGGCGCCAGCCCTGCCCGCTCCCGGCGGCTATTCCTGGAGAGCGGGGCAGAAGTTGGGATCGGGCAGCACCGGATCCCGTGGAAGCCTCGCTTTCCCCGAGCCCCCTTTTATTTGGCCCTGCCCTGGGTCCTTCCCGGCCAGGCGGGGAGGAAACCGCCCGCCCCCCGCGGGGCCGCCAGGGGAGGAACATCTGGGCGGCCGCGCCGCAAACATCTGGGGCGGCCGTGGCGCATCTCCCGGCGACCGCAGCTGGAGGGTCCCGCGGCCGCGGGGCTCGCCCGGGCCAGCAGCGAAACCCCTCTGAGGGGGCGAAGGGTTTCGGAGGAGGAGGCTGCGAGGGAGCAGGGCGGCACAGGTAAGGGCAGCCCGGCTTTCTCCAGCCTGGCGCGGGAAAGGCGGGAGGTCTCCCTCGCTCAGAGCGGGCAGCGCGGGGTGAAGTCAGGGCGGGCGGCGGCGGGGACAGGGATGGGGGATGTTAAATATTCCCGGGTGAAAAGACAACAACTACTCCATGTTTGCCTAAACTCGGTCCTTGAGGGGGACTCCTGGGGTAAAAAGTGCGGATGGGACTTTCAAATCAGAAATAGCTTTCGAAAAGTTTGTTGGTGTCCCAGTACGACCGTAGCCCTTGCAGCTATCCGGAGCATTTAAACAAAAGCGGGGATTAAGGGTTAGGGATATGAATAAAACTTTCAGCTTAGTTTTAAGTTTCTTGAGTGATTTTTTTCCCTCCCTCCTTTTTGGATGTCTCAAATGGGGATGTACATCCAAACTTGAATTTCCAGGCAAAATCAAGAGAATTTAAAGGTAGCCATGACTACTAATTATATGAGAGAAATTCTAAAATTAGGTTGGGTTATCCTTTCTACTCTATTTCTAAACAGAATAACCCTTGAAAAAACATTTTCAGTCCCTGCATATGTTCCATTTTGTTTCACTATTTTTAGCAATAAATCATATTCTGCTCTCCTAACAACACTTAACACTTGACAGTTCATTGTATAAGTGGCTTTCTGAAATTTCAGAGCTTAGGAACTGAAGTACTTAAACCCACAGTATTTATGCTTCTTTATTTTTAAACTGAATATTTGATGATTACTATGCATTTACATACCTAGAACTTGTGATTTCCCCAGTATGTATAACTTTGTTTACATTACCTTCTGTTACTGTTTCTGTACACCTCTTTAAATATGCCATATGTTGTACTGTAAGTCACTGTAAGTACTTTGTAATTTGTAAAAGGAATGTATTCAATATCCATTTTAGATGCAAATTCATGGACTCTGGAGTTACTTTTCCAAAGTTTGCTCAGATGTCTTTCATCACTTTTCAGGGTTGCTTATGAGGGCTTTTCCTGTATTTTTCTCTGTACAAATGGAGCTGGATAAACCAAACAGATTGCTCTCAGCTGTAGACAGTGTGGGTAGAAATATCTGCTGAGGAAGAAAAGTCAAATGAACCTTGAGGAGTAGCTTGAATAATTATGCCTGTGTTTAGGCAAACTGCTCTGTTTACTCTCTTCTTGCCCACTAAATCTGCCTGGAAATATCATTTTACTCACTACTGCAAATGGCCGGTGCAGCAGCACAAAAATGGGCCCCTTGTTTCCAGTTTGAAGACGTACATGAATCAAGACTTGTCAGTGTCAACGCTCTTGTCAACTGTCTCCTACTCAATTTCTTAGATGTGACCCAAAGTGCTCATGCTCACTTGCAGTTGGCAACAGTTGGCATTTTGATCATCTTTTCCTAGTTATGAGCAAGGATAATTCCTAAATTCAGGGATTATAAATAATTAAACATTGTTTTTGAAATACCTTAGTTTTTAGTAGAGTTCCACTCTACTGTGGCACTCCTGTCTTATCATGCAGCATGAGCCAGACCTTGAATCTTGGCACTGCTTTTTGCTCTAGAAGACAAAAAGGAAACTTAGTCCCTTCTAATCAATCTATGCCTAAATCAGGGCCTACTATAACATTTTTATGCTATCTGAGCAAAATTCCTAAATCTCTTGCCCCACATGACCTTGCACTTGAGACATTTCTAAGATAGAGAGTGTAGCATCTGTAACACCAGTGGTTTTGGAAGAATATGCATCCCCTTGCTGCGTCAGCTGGTCTGATTGAATTACAAAACTCCTACTCCATAGTGTTATTCTTGCTCACTACATTAATTCTGTCATCTGAGGGTCAGCAGGAACTGAAGCTGCTGCTACTATAGCCGTGCATTATGGAGGATGCTTCAGTTCCTGCTAATATTGCATTAGCACTAACTGATTCCCATTTAGTGAGTATAAGGTGGTTCCTTAAAGAGAAATTATACTGCTTCTCTGATGCATTTTGATTTTTCTAGCTAGCTGGGCTAGCTCAGACAGCCCTTTCTGCCAGCTGTTATCAATGTTACAGACTGCTTTGCCAACGGTCCCATTTATTCATTAGTGGTTTGCTTTCTTTTCTGATCCACACAGCTTTCTGCTGTTGAGAGTGTCTTTCCCCCAAGAAATAGTTGGTAGAGGCAGTGCATTTGATGACCCTTCTGACAACAGGTACATCAAACACCCTCAATCCAAACAGATAAGACTGCAGAGAAAACTTCCAGGTACAAAGGCAAGTCAGCCAGGACAAAGCTCTAAGTGCAAGTCCCACCTTCTGCTCTGTTGCATAGCTTTATAGAAATTTCTGACAAGAAAGGGTTTTTTTAATTTTTTTTTTCCTTATCATAATACAAGTTGCAAGCCCTAAACATTCAAATATTTTTGGTTATAGCATCCAAATTAATGAGTTTTAAACATTTTAAATCACTTTCTTTGCCATCTCAGAGCCCTGAGGGCTCACAACTTCCAGCTGTACTCCACAGACAGGATGGCTGAAGGTTAAGAATTACTTAAATAACTTCAGAAAGCAGAGATTCAAGAAGAAGAAGCTGGATTTCATCAGGAGGAGACAGCAAAATGGAGCACAGTGTCCCACTAGAAGTCAATATTCTGGACCCTTGGTTTCCAGGCAAAGGATAGGAGTTCAGCTCTTACAGGTGTCACCTGCTTGTTGCCCAGGTATGAGCTGTTATCAGCATCATATGGCTAACAGATGTTTTGTAATTTTTTCATAAGAAAACCAAGTCATCCTATGACCACCAACAAGGACTTATTAATGTTCATGCATTTGTTGAGATGAGCTCGCTTCCACTTTTGTTAACTTAAGACTATCCTTAAGTTGAAAGCTTACTAGTATGCACAGCACAGCATGAGATTTCTGCTTACCATTCTGCTTTGTTAGTGTTTGGTGATTCTTTAGAAGAGGTCTTCTTTGTAGTATTCCAGTTTCTCATTCAATGGCCTCAGTCAGCCCAGTATCTGGTGATGTAGATGACAGAGAGAAATCTAAATGCCTTTTCTGCACAGTCACTGGTAGTTACAGTAAGGGAACAGCACTTGCAATCAAAGAATTACAAATCATATTGAGGTCATCAAGCCCTGTCTCTCATACCTGAAGATCTGTCCTTCTCTGAGAACAGAATTCCTCATATTTCTTTTTCATACCTCTTACTTGCAAGAGTAACATACAATTTTAGACCACTCAAACATCGACTTTTCTCAGTAAAAACCCTTTTTTTTTTGCTTGTGTCTTCTTGTCTTCAAGAAGTATTTGGAAACCTAAATAACAATTGCGGCAACCTCTAATAGTCAGTAAAGTGCTCTATAAGTCTCAAATGCAGGATTTGTCACAGTCCAGGTGGTCATTAGTATTTATTACAATTATTTGTCATAGTCCAGTGGTCCTGTAAGTTTCACTGTCATACTAGATCCTTCCACCAAAGCCCTGACTGTATTATGAAGACACTGTAAGGGGAGGTCCAAAAAAGTGATGATAACAGAAACCAAACAATATTTTATTTGATTTCCTTCCCAGAGATGAGCTTTGATCTCTAAATCATCAGTTGATATATGAAACTTTTGCTCTCTTGACATTTTCCTATCATGGCTGTCAGGAAGTAGATCTCATGCAGGTGAGCACTCCTGACATTATAATGAGCCAGGGGTTACACCCTGCAAAACTGCTCCTTGTGGGCTATTCAAGGACCAGTCGTTTTACTGGCAGTGTGACCTCTGCTTGACCATGGACCTTCGAGAATACCTAGGGTGCTGCAAAGGTCATTCACTGGAGTGATTCCAACTATTGTAGAGACAATAAAAGGAATTGACTTTAAAAAGAGAGCATATAGGAATTTCACTAGCTGGCACAATTCAGGTTGAAATCAGGAAGCAATAAGAACTCTCACTGATCCCAGCACCACGTGGACTGGAAGGGGAGCCAGTCTTGGATGTCAGTGGAGAGGTCCCACAGCACAGCAATGGGATGTCACAGAAGGTCCTTCCACCTCTCTGTCTGGCTGGCTGGCTGTGCTCAGCCACTGCCGCACACAAAAACTTACTCTAGTCTAATGGGTTGGGAGGAGTTGTGCATCAGTAGCACCTCGCTTTGAGGGCAGCAGTCTGCTGTGACCCTCTGCAGGGAAGGGAACTGCTGCTCTGCACAGGGGACAGCTGAAAGGTCACCCCACAGGAGGCAGCGGCTACTGTTGGGCTCCTGCAGGCAGGGAATTGTCTGCGGTGGCTGAAGCCAAACATAGTCCCGCAGGAGGTAGCACTCTCATACCTGCAATAGTTTACTCACATACCCGTGCTATTTTTACCCTTTATTTCAGACAGTGAGAGGAAATACCAGGTTTTATGGCCAATGAAGAAACTATGAATCTTTCATAGGAAAAAATTACTCTTATGTATCCCATGCAATTACAAGATTTAATTTTTGTGTGTGTGTTTTTTGAACTTGTGATGATCTGAATAAAAGGCTCCAAATTGTCAGTCTTGAAGACCAAAAATTTCATATCCGAAAGCTAGCAGCTGTTCTCATATGAAGAGCCAATGGAGAATTTGTTGTCCCTGGATAACCCCAGGAGATAGCCTACTTGGCTGTGGGAGCAGAAAGAGAGTCAGCAGATGGACAGAGAAAGGGGAAAAAAAGACAGAAAACCAGGGATCATGAGAGATAAAAAAACACAGTAAGGAGCACTCAAAGTGCTGAGAAGGACAAGTATCCGGTTGTTGACAGATGTAAGGCACTGAAAAAAAGTAGAGTAGTTCAGGTTGTGGGCCCATACTCATCACTATAAGAGACTGTGTCTTGGAGTCCCTCCTTTCTAAGGCCAGTATATAGATTTATTGCCATTACCTTTTTGGGGCCCTTGGTTTTCATTCCTGTCTTCCAGGCCTGAAGATTTTATCAAGGGTTGAATTTTTCTCTTACAGACTTCAGAGCTGCTTATTTATGATTTTTTTTAACCTGAAAATCTTTATCTCTCGCACCCTTAAACCAAAAATATCAAGGCTGTACCATCATTTTTTATCATTTTAAGAAGTCTGAAGTCCTGCTTTTATTATATTAGCATACGCAATACTTTGTTCCAGTTTAATTCTGAAGGAGATATACGTGCCGGCTGAGTATTTCCTTAACACCAGAGCAGTGATCTCATCTGGAAACTGGGACTGTAGCTGCTGAAACATTTTTAGTCATGACATGAAATCAGTACTGCATTTAGTGAACAAAGTAATTACAGCAGACATTGTTTTTCAGATCAGTGTAGCTCTCCATGATGTTTACAATTTAAAGTCTGCAGGATAAAAGGCACTTGCCTTGTGAATACATCTTCAACTGCAAGTAGGAAACTTTGGTACTGAAGTAACTTGTCTGTGATTTTCTTTGTCTTAAACTCATTCAGCTTTGCTGGATTCCAGTTTTTGGCAGAAGCTGTATGATCACAGCTTGTGCACCGTTTAGAAAGTGTTAACAAAAGTGTTATTTCCTCTCCTTATCTGGATGCATTATTCTCATTGACATCATGATCTGTGGCTCTTATGGATAAATAAACATTTTGTATAAAATATTATAAACTCCACATCATTGTTTCCTAATCTATCCCTTCAGTGTCACCGTTGCAGTAAATTTGCTGCTGAAGTTTAATCTTTGGGTTTAACTTCTGTTATTATATGGTTCTGTATCACAAATGAATGCATTGCAGCAGAGTGAGTTTGTGGCCTTGTAACGTGTCATTTCTGGAAAAATCCCACATTTCTGGTTGACAGTCCATTTTAACATTCCCCAGGGCTTGATGAACACAGGAAATTGCAAGGCATACTGCCGTGGCAGGGGAATGTGCAGGGAAGGGAAGCTGACTGCTGCAGGGCCAGCTCTGGCTCAGCAACCGCTCGTGTCCCCATCCAGTACAGGTTACACAGCCTAAGCCTATGGCTGCTTTTTAAAGGGAAGATGGGAAAAAAGGGAAACTAACCTAGTTCTTCCAGAAGTGAATGAGAAGCCATCTGAGTAAATAGGTGATACAGCTGGTTTCTCCATATCACTTGCAAGCCTTGCCTTAGTCCCCACATGGGCAGCCTCTGGAGATCAGGAAACAAACTGATAAATGTTATGAAACATTCCTCTGAAAAAAGTCAGATGATGTTCAATTCAATCCTGTACATCTGTTTCTTGCCCATCTTTCACACTTCTGCTGGCATGAGGTAATTTTCAGGCTAAAAATGCAGCTTTTAATATCCACAAAAATGCACACCTTTTCTTGGATGCTCCCTTGGAAACTGCCTTTACTCACCCCCTTTTTGCCAGCGGATCCTGGTACTGTACTGGTACAACACTATGGATCTTTCTAATTGCTGGAAATGCTGGAATCATGAAGAGCTTTCTGTGATTATTGCAAGAAAAAACATGCTTGGAGTTCTTACACATGAAAAAAAATAATCTCACATTCACAGATAGCTGTAGATTATTCTAGAACCTCATTCCAAGCAGCTGCAAAAATCTTGCCTGATACTTAAAATTTATAAGCTACCTTGACAATTGGGTTTATTGCCATAATTACACCTTTTTTTCCAGTTCCCTTGTGACCATGGACTGCTGGGCAGGGGGGCCTGAGTGGTGGCCCTGGATGAAGCTGCTTGGGGCAGATAAGGCCCATGGCTGCCCTTGAATCCCCACAGCAGCCTCTCCTCCTGGTGTGCCCTATAACCTCCCAAGAGCAGGGTTTCCAGGACTACTTGCTGTGGAAAGTCTAAATCTGGGCTGGAGCATGTGCATCATCTGGTTCCTGGGCAGGCTCCTTGGGGTGGCCACCCTGCTGGTGGTGTGGAGGGAGCTTCCCCCAGGTAGAGTCCAAAATTTGCTTTGCAAGAATCCAAAATTTGCTGGTGCCCTGGCTGCTGTGGCCCCATGGCTGGTGGTGGTGGTGGAAGGGTCCTGGGTGGTGAGGCTTCAGGGTGGAGACATGAAAACCTGTGTGAGCCTGCAGGGATCCTGGGGGTGCATACTGCAGGTGACGAGGGTGGTTTGATCAGCTGTGGTGTCTGTGGAGTCTGTGTTAAACTTGTTGGAAAGCCAGACCCTGTCATCCATGGCAAGGGCTGTGGCCAGGTGATGCTGGCTGTCTGCACGACTCTTTGTAGGAAGGGTTAGGAGCAAGATTTGGACAAGGCTGAGGTTGTGCACACAGGTCACCAGCTGCGGATACCCAGGTAGCACCTGCTGTGACTGCATGGCTTTGGGTGGCAGTGGAGGGAATGTGAGCAGACCCCTCATGGCCCAATCCAGACCTCATGGTATCCATCTGTGGGGCAGCCTCAGGATATTCTCTGCTTGCATCTCTGTCAGATGATGTGCTCTAGAAAAGGTGGTGGGCAGCAAGGAAGGTTTGCTGCTGAGAACATGACTGTGGCTCTGCTAGCACCCCTGGCCCTGAAATGCCTGAGGATAAACAAGGGTCTGAGATTTGCACATCTTGCACCATCAGTCCTCCAATGATTTGTTTGCTAGCTTATGGATAAGGCTCTGTAAAAAATAAACACTCAGATGTATTGTCATAACACACTGATGCCATCTTTACCCAATAAATAGCATCCGAGATACCAAAAACTGGTCAGCTCTCAAGCTGTGCAGAAAAGCTGTCAGGAGCTGCTGTGTCCCAGACTGCACAAGGGGATGCCAAAGAGCAGCAGAGAAAAGCAGCAGCCTGCCATCCTGTCCTCCTCTCCTTTCACATCCTGTTGCACCTCTGCCTCACACCTTGCAGCAGATGTTCCTGCAGGGGCAGCTCTGCTTAGTCATACTAAGCCCTCAAACCATGTGATATCACCTGGTTTACTTGAAGGCAAAACTTCTCAGTCACATTAAAACTGTGGGTGGCTGCAGTTGACTTCTAGCCTCACTGAAATAAACTCTTTAGGCCTGATAAGAGAAAATTCATAAATTGGGAAGCTCAGTTGGTTTAAGGCGAGCTCTGTCATGATGTTTTCAAGTTTGCTAAGGATTTAAAGTATAATTCATTTAACTCCTTTCTGAATCTGACTGTGTTGAGATTCCATGTTACAAAGATCTTCCACAACAGCTGTCTGGCATATCTGACATGTTTCTTTCTAGAGAAACTCTACAAATAATCGTCAGCATCTTTGGATGAACTCTCCAAAGCTACAAGTATGTGACTATATTGCTTATAGCAAAAAAAACCCCACAGAAAACCAACCAACCAAACAATCTGGTTCAGTTTTGTTTATACTGGATATGCAGCAGTAACTGCTGTATCAGTCTTCTCCTTTTCTTATTTTCCCTTGTTTAAAAAGGCAAAAAGCAGTTTTAAACAGAGTATCTTGATGGAATACCCAGATTTAGGGCAGGAAATTCCTGCAGCTATTAGAACTCTAGATAACCCAGGTGTGAATTTACAGATTGAGAATTACTTCTGAAGTTTTGTATACCATGCACTACAAACAACATTAACACACTGTTCTTCATTTGACACTTAACTGCAGCTGTACTCTCCTAGAGAATGGCTTTTCATAGATTTAATTTGCATTTTTAATCCAGTATCTCACTTTGATGTGGAGTACAGGGTAAATCTTTCCATCTGGAGTGCTATGTACCTGTGATGAATAATAAAATATCTAATGAATAAAGTCTTTCTAATGAAAATGGCATTCAGTGAGATCAGACATATGGTAAGGAAAGACCATTCCCCACTCCTTCCTTTCTTTCAGTGAAGGAAAAAAACCCAATGTGTCTGAAAAGACAGCAAAGCCATTCAGGCCATCAAGTTTTAGAAGAACCAGAAATTAAGGCTTTCAAAGAAAAAGAAGTATTTAAAAGTTTAAAGCAGAGTTGAGGCTACTAAAACTTCATCTCCTGTTCGTACTGCCCTTTTTTGAGGCAAACAATGGCACAGGGACTAGGGTCAGCAATGCACAAGCTGGTCAGACACTTTGAACTAAATATGTCCTGAAATGATGTACCTCTTCTGTGAGATCATGGGGGCTGGATCTAACCTGTGGGGCTGAGCCCTCTAGCTGCACCACTGAGAGCCTGACTGGCTGCTCGAGAGCGAGCAGTGCTCTCCCCACCTGCAAATAAAACACAGAGGCATCAACCCAGTGGGACTTTAAATGTGATAGGGGGAGACAGAAGAGGCAGAAAATGACTCTCTTGGCCCTCAAACCCTTGGCTGCCACTTCCTCCTCCTTCTGCCCTGCTCAGCCCACCCTGAGCTAGGATCGGAGATGGTCAGCTCACAAGCAGGCTGATTTGGCACCACTAACATGTGCTCAGCCCAAGAAAGTTTAGAACTTAATTCATCATTTTGGGAGCAGGGATGGAGGTTGTGATCACCATCCTGGTGTCTGGGGTGCCCATGCTGAGAGCCGCCTGTCCCATCTGCCAGTGCTTGCTCCTCCTCACGGCTTTTGCAGCTCTGTTCTGTGTGGCCAGCTGGCCACCAGGCAAGGCAAAGCCCCCCCCAACAGCTCTGGGCAGGCTTGTCTTCTTGACAGGAGACAAGTGGCATGCGGGAGCCCTTCCACAGGCTGCAGGAATCCCAGATGGAGTCCTCTATGTTTCATAAGACTATGTAAGGTCATCTCTCATTGCCCCTTTGGCTGCCCCATGGCTGGCAGGCACTGCTTATCAGGGAGCCTTCCCTGGGCTTGGTGCAGCTATCCTGGCATGCTCTTTCCAGGCTTCAATATGCAGACACCAGTACTGGCAACACCTGTGAGGATGCCTCCAGAAATGGGCTTGCTTGGGCAACCAGCATTACATTTCCCTTTTCTTGCACTTCAGTAATACTTCCCCAGAAATTGGCTGAGGGGAGTTTTATCCAGGGAAAGCTGTTAAACCTCACACCACCACCATCACCACCATCACCACCATCACCACCACCCCCTCTTCTGCAGCCGTTACAGAGGGAGAGATCAGCTCTGGAAGAGAAGGGAAAAGTCAGTGGGGGCAGACCCTCTTCAACATCCCTGTTTAAATCAAAACCTGCCTTGTGCTATGCATGAACAGTCATATGTTTTTTCTTCTCTTTTGTAGCTATACAGGTCCTCCTGTAGTTGCGTAAGAGTCTTATGGCAGCTTCAGGACCTGTGCATGTGGAAAAGTTTCTCTTCTTAAAAAAATAAAAAACCCAATGCTTTCAGTGGAGTTTAGCCTCCAGAAATAGGAGAGGGCTCACGCTACGTGACTAGACAGCATTATGTGAACCATCTGCAAGTACTCCATGGCCTACAACCCACAGTTTAAAACTTCTTACGAAGAGCTGACCATAGGAAATACTTACTGAAAAGAAAAATATACCAGAGCCTCTACATTCTGTTCATAACCAGGTGGCTTCAGTGTAGTGTGGCAATGGGATTTTTAAGTCAGCAATGATAATAACAGAAAGAACAGATTACCAATACTTATAGTTAGTCTTGATTGTTGCCGTAGAAAGATTTAGGATGCCTTTGGGTCATGAAGCACAACAGCTCAGTTTAGAACTTAAAGAAAATTATCAATTTAATATTAGAACTGTCATTTTATTCAAGAAGCTGTTGGAGATAAGTTAACTGTCCTAAAAGTTGGGATGATGACTGGAATTACTAGGTTTTATTAATGGCACTGCTTTCCAAAGACTCTATAACCCTGACCAACTAATAACCTTAGCACTCGGTGTTTTTGATATGCTTGTGGGTGCATAGTTCACGTGGCAAATACTGAGAATGTCTTGATATTTGCAAATTGAAACAAGACATTTGGATTGAAATACCAAATACAATTTATTGGTTAATAGTTACCTGTCTTATCTGTATACAATTCATTTTTCCTTCAGTCAGGTATTGTTTTGATTTCTGTTTGTTGAGTAAAGAAACAAAAACCTCTCTAGAGGTTAAAGAAATACATTGTGAATATTTCTGTTCTCTTTTGCTAGTAGAACTTCAACAGCTTGACACAGTAATACTATGACTTATTTTACTCTTAACTTGCCATATGCCACATGCATTTCATGTCAGCTGCTTTGCAGTTGTGTCTCTTATTCTTGTTCTGCAAAGCTATGAACCTGGGGAGATCGTCTGGGTGTTTTGAATAGGCAGGGAAGGTAAGTACCCAAATTTATTTTAAAATAAATTGTCAGTACTTAATTCAGTGACACCTTTTTTGATCTATGCAAGGAGATACTTAAAAATTATAACCCACAGTATTCTCCTACTATTACTGTAATTGATCAGCATTTGTTTCACCTTCAGGTATTTTCTAGCAGAAAACCATGGGCAATTTCAAAGGGCATGCCCTCCCTGGAAGCTTTTTCCTTCTTTTTGGCTTGTGGTGGTCAGTGAAGTACCCACTGAAGTACGCCTGTCGAAAAAACAAGAATGCTTGCTACCTTGGCTCCAGAGCAGGATTTCAGCGCCTGGAGTTTGTTGAGGGGATTATCAAAGCTGTCTTTGCCCTGATTGGTAAGTGAAGTGGACCCAGGGTGAACAACAAAAACGCTGTGCCTTTTAACACTTTTTTTTTTTTTTAATTTTGTTCTCTGACAAAACATTTGATATGTTGTCCTTTAAACACAACGAATCTAAGAACAATTGGGGCTGCTGCTATTAATTGCATAGTATGACTGTAACATGGTTTCCATCCATAGAGCTCTTCTGGAGCTTCTTTAAGTTCTCCTGACTACTTCATAGCTTCTCCATCTGAGTGTTCATATGCTGTTCACTACTTCAGGGAGGCAAGTAAGTTATTTAGGCAAAGGGCTCTCATGTGTTGACTAGGAACATCAGACTCTGGGAGCATTGCTTTTCTGTTTTGTATCCAACCATTTCAGATGTTGGGAGCCTCCACTGAGTTATTGATAAAATATGTAAATGCATATGATTCTTTTAATGTAATGCAAAAATGAAAATATTCACAAAGAAAGACTGCAGTCCAAATCTTATTGCTGCAGGACTGTTGCAACAGGGTGGTGGCAGGGGATGAGGGGGGCTGTTTGACCTTCTGTTGTGGACTGGCCTGGGTACAGACCCATGAGGATGTCTTTTTGAGCTGTGCAGCTGACTGGAAGTGCCTAGTTCTTGCATTCCAGTAGGCTGTATACTAGCAATTTACCTTTATAGAGGAAGTAAGCTAAATAACACAGGACCTGGGGAGCTCAGCACATGTGGCTCTGAAGTTCAAAAAGATCTTAATTTTTAGTATTTTTAGATTCTATCTACTCTTTAGATGCTCAGAGTTGCCTGGTTTCTAATCAAGGCACAGGCTGTGTCAAAATCATGCAGGGAGACCAGTGGATGTCATCTATCTTGACCTTAGCAAGGCTTTTGACAGTCTCCCATAACATCCTTGTGGAGAAGCTCAGGAAGTGTGAGATAGAAGAGCAGATAGTAAGATGGATTAGTAACTGCTTGGACAATAGAGTCCAAAGAGTGGTGGTCAATGGTGCCAAGTCCAGCTGGAGAGCTGTAACTAGTGGAGTCCCCCA
>JAAGNO010015272.1:47181-69145 GCA_033439905.1 Ceryle rudis
AAAGAAAAGAAAAGAAAAGAAAAGAAAAGAAAAGAAAAGAAAAGAAAAGAAAAGAAAAGAAAAGAAAAGAAGAAAAAAGCAGCATAGGATAGTTGTCTCCATTTTCACTTCTGGAAACTGCAAGATGTAAATAGTCCCACCAGGAGTGGAGCTGAAGCCTCGTTTCCTCCGGCTTTCTCCTCCCCAGATTATGTGATGCTCTTAATATATGCTTCAGCTCTCTCTGTGGTCTTTCCTCAGCAAAACAACTTATTTCATCTCTCCTCCACCCAATGCCTATTTTCTCAAAAATTTATGTAAAATTAATACCTTTGTGGCCTCTGTGCCTTTTCACTTCAATTTGGACATGTTAAGAACTGTATTGGGAATGGCTGAACTGGGCTGAAGGGAGCAAAACACAGCAATCACCCAGAGCAATTCTCAGGCAGCCAGACTAAACCCCAAATTGACTCACCTTATGCTGCATGGTGATATATTGTTGCCTTTACTGTTTGTGCAAAGACAGTATACCTTAAGCACCAGGACAAATAGTTATACTTCTTGTTTCATATGCAGGAATGGTGGCTGAGCAGTTTGTTCCTGATGGACCTCATCTGAAGTTGTATAATTACGAGGAAAAGCACTGGGATCACTTGATGAACTGGCAGCATGCCACCATGTACCTCTTCTATGGCATTTCAGGGTTGGTTGATATTGTGGCTCATGGGACCAACGCATTGCCAGTGGCCATGGACAGGATGATGCTTTCCTTAGCAGTGTTTATTGAAGGTCAGTTTAGCTCTTCCTGCAGAGGTGTGTGTGAAACTTGCAGAGGGGTATCAACCTTTGGTCTGGGAATCTCAAATCAGCCTTAGAGAATGAGCCTACAGGAGCCTGGGTGTTTAACTCCCCGAAATGCTTAAAACACATCAATCTTGGGCCTCCTTATAAGCTGCTGAGGGCTTGTCTGCACTGCAGCCCAGAGGATGATCACACATTGTAGAGGTGTACCTGCGCTTTCCTAAGTGGCTCAGATAGCAACAGAAATGTTATGGAAATGGCAGCACAAGCTTGTTTTGGGTAAGTGCATTAAGGTATGCATGTGCTTCAATGTATGTACTGACACGGTACACAACTTGTTAGATAAAGCCTGTGTGAGTGTATTTACTTGCACAGCAATTGCATGTTGGAATTGCACTGGAGACACACAAAATTTATGTTTTCTGTATGCACAGTATATTGCACAGCATCCCCCTGTTACACTGCAGAGACAGATGAATGAGACTTTTTGTTAGAGTGTTTTAGATGAAAGGTAATAGAGCTGCAGCTTCTCATGCAGTTTCCTGGTCTGAGCTCAAGGGTGGGAGTAGACAGTATGTACACATCAGTCTTAAAATAATTACTCTCAGTTGAACTGAGAAGGTGACTTTGGCATAAAGGGAAATGCTAAAGGTTCACTATTTTCTAAAAGCAGATGCAGTGAGATTACGAGGTAAGAAAGTATCTTAAACTGATCACTTAATTTACTCCAGGTTTTCTCTTTTGCTACCATCTTCACGGGAGAGCCATGCTGGATGTTCATGTTCATCAGTTATTGCTATTTGCTGTCTTTGGAGCTGCTGTTTGTATATTTTTGGAAGTTTTCTTCCGTGGCAGTATTGTGCTAGAGATGCTCCGTACAAGCCTCTGCATATTACAAGGCAGCTGGTTCTGGCAGGTAGGTCACTTTTCTGCCTTAGGAATTTCTGCCTTCATCAAAATTAGTCACTTACTCCTTTGAAGATGTTTCACATGTAATAAAATAAGCCTTTTAAACACAGACCTCTAAGAACTCATAGAAAACAATGGACTCTTAATGTCCCTTTAAAGTGATAAAAGTATTTATTATATCTGTTGTACAGACACACACACAAAAGCCATTTTACTTCTAGTGTCTTTTATTTGAATCAATAAAAAAGCTGAGGTGGTTTTGTTGAGGTTTTCCTTGTGATAGTGCATCCCCTCTGATCTCTGTAACATCCTGTTCAAAATTTGCTGGCCAAATGGCAGCGATTTTACAGCCTGGCCATATATACTGTTCTTTGTGAACACAGTCCCCACTGTCAGATGCCAGAGAAGTGAGTCAAAGCTCAGTAGAGTACTGGACAGGTGAGGCATAGCACTTATTGGCACTGTGTGAAGAGGAATGAAGGTAGAAATTATTTTCCATGTTGGCTGCCTCTTTCTACTTTCTAAATAGCATTTCAGTTGTGGCAACCTATGTTTAAAACGTTTTTGAGCTCCTGATTTGCATTAAGAGATTGAGTGATGTAAAGCCTATGGCTTTTCCAGTGTTCACAAAATTGAGCAGAAGGAGTAACAGCCCATACTTTTATATTTCATGACTGTGGCTCCCAAAAGGACTCTTCAAAATGTCACTGCCATGCCTTCACTTACTTGTGATTCTATCTAATTAATAGATATTAGATAGCAACCCTTTCTCTGCTGTCAAACAAGAGAGAGAATTTAATGAATTGCTGCAATCTTATAACAAAGAAATAGGAATGTTAGTGATGGTGTGGGTTTCATGTTATGATGAAGAACTGAGGTCACCCCAGTGATTTTTTTTTCCAGTATGTCTAGACTGGCTTCCCTTTTTTTATATGCTGGCCAGACACGATAAATAAAAACGTTTGCTGTTCCTTAGGAGAACTGGACACTCAGCACCAAATCAAATATTTAAATACTTGCTCTGGCAAGAAGACAGACCTCCAAAATGGCAATATTTTTCTATAAGTGAACTCAACAACCTGGTGCTGCAGCACTTGGTGTTTTATTTTCCTATACTGTAAACTGTTCTTCAGTGATTTAAGAAGCTTTACATAAGAGGAATTAGATGCAACCATTCATTCTTTGTTGTCTGCCTAGTCTAATTTTAGAACAAGTTATTTCTTTAGCTCTGGAGACAATGTGGTTTTAGTTTCAAAGGAAAAAGTTGAAGAACTAAAAATACAAGAGATTTAAGTGTGGCGTTTTTTCACATCTGCATCAGACTTCAACCGTATGTGTGACTGAATCCCACATACTGGCTGCAGCATGACAAATTTGTAAAAGGTAAAGGGACTTTTTTTTCTGCATCATCAACACCCTCATTTGTTGAATTCTCTGCATGGAAATGCAAAATGTAATCCTCCCCTCCTCCTCTTCCCAGCTTCTAAATTCTAATCTAAACTGCTGAGCAGTACCTTTGAAGGGTATTAGGCAGTAGAGAGGACCAGTGCTTGTCAAGGCAGACCCCAGTGTAGCCACAGGGTACTAGTTTCCCAGTTTAAGCATTAATCTGAATTTGATCTTTCCCAGCTCTGAATAAACAAATCAACTAAACCACACGAATTTATAGCCTTGGGTGGGAAAGCTCTGTTTTTACACAATTTCAAAACCTGACCTTTTCTTCAGATGACCCAGAAGAAATAGACTTATGGCTCACCTTTATTTATTAATTTATTATTCATCTTTTGAACCATGTAAAGCATTCCCAGATGCTGTTGGGAAGAAGTGAATCAGTGCAAATGGCTGAGCAGGTCTGCTGGTTGGTTATGTGCTTGCAATTTAGACCATACATGGCTGAGCAACAGCCCCTTTCCTTACAGCAAATAATTGTGATTGCTGCAGGACTTGTTGGGCCGGCTCCTTAATTCACTGGGAAAGAGCAGGGGGTCTCTGGGACTGGCTCTGCATTTTCAAAGGCATTTCTGCACAAAACTATGTAAAATGATCCACCGCATCTGATGGTGAATGCAAAATTGTTCTTAATAATAATCACAGAAATAATCTTCACTATAAGAAAATGAAATGTCCGCCTTGTGATGGGTAGCATAATTCATGATACAGCAGAGGATATCCATCAAACTACATTTGCTAAATATCTTTTCCTCTAATACAGATTGGGTTTGTGCTTTATCCTCCAAATGGGAGCCCAGAGTGGAATCAGATGGATCATACTAATATGATGTTCCTGACCATGTGCTATTGCTGGCATTATGCCTTTGCTTTTCTCATACTTGCAGTGAATTACACAATCGTCAGCTGGTAAGTTACTTCAAACACTAAAACATTCGAAACTTGTCTATCGGGAGATTTATTTTAGAAAAATATCCCTGACATTTCAAAAGGTTTCCACAAATTAATTAATTTTCTTGCAAATTAAAATAAAAATAGATATTGCTAATCAGTGAGGACAACATGACTCATTGCTTCAGTAGAAACATTCTTAAAGAACATTGATAATAGCTCTGACAGCATAATGCTTCTTATGTAAAATGAGCTCTTTTTGATAGTCTTCCACATCTGTAAGTGCATAAAAAGATACAAGGAGACATAATTTTTTTCCTACATCTGCTCTCCCAGTGCTCATCTCTACTAATTCCAAAGGGCTTAGTCAGCAGGCTTCATGACTTAGCTTTGAAGATTATTGGACAGGTTTCATTGCTAGCAACTTTCTGTGATTAGACCTAATTTCTTTTTCACTAGCTAGTTTCATCCCCTAATTTCTAAAGTTAGCCCTTTTCCTCACTGCCCAGTCCTAATTCTGAAAATTCCAACTGCAGAGTTAACTTGGTTGTAAAAGTGAGACTGATTCTCACATATGTGATCACCTTCTGCTCGTAGGACCTTACCAAGCCTCTACCTGCGATGTCCTAAACATTTCCTCACCTCTTGCTTTACCCCTACCATCTTAATAGCCCTATTTAGTCATGCTTTGGCTATATATGAGGGTGAGGGAACACTGGAACAGGCTGCCCAGAGAGGTTGTGGAGTTTCCTTCTCTGGAGATTTTCAAAACCTGTCTGATGCATTCCTGTGCAAACTGAATTAGGTGAGCCTGCAGGGGGGCACAACTAGATAATCCCCAGAGGTCCCTTCTAACCCCTACCATTCTGTGACTTTGTGATATGTAGTTCTCACATTTCTGGTTTGTACCAAGGGGGTGCCATGTCTTTTTGGATCTCAGTCCAACAGGCACTGACACTCAAGGCTGAGTAACTGATTTGCTGGGTAAAGGATGGTAACTTTAGAGAAGGTGACAGCAATCTTGTATCCCTTCTGATGCTGGGAATAGTGGCTGCTGCAGCATCACGCATGGCCCCTGAGGTTGATCAGAGCACATTGCTTGGAGTTCCCATCCATGGGGATGCTGGCCAGACTCACTTTTCTTCACAGCTTGATAGTACTCTTCCAAGTGAACATGGTATTTGGTCTTGTGCCTGCACAACATTGAAATTTCTAGATGGTACACTAAGGTTTGCCTAAGGTGTATGCTTTTAGATGTATCTGTAGGAACAAGCTCTTACAAGAAGTCCAAGCAGGTGGTATTGTTAAAGGCAACACATATTAACGTCACAAGTACATGCTCACACTTTATGGTGGTCACTTATGTTAACATATAGGTATGTTCAACCAAGGCCTGTGGTTAAATTCTGACGTGATTCTGCTTGAAATCACTTCCTCCTTTTTGCAATGTCTTCTACAATGTCCCACTACAGGTCTTCCTAAAACAATCATCTTGATTCCTCAATGGGATGTAAGAGTCACACTTTGTTTTTATCATGTAAAAACGTCCAGGTGAGCCTTTGAGTTACTACTGACAACTCTTTCTTCTTGTTGTTTCCAGGGCAGTTCGTTCAAAGGTTAAACAATCCCAGTCCATGGAAATGGGTTTACTGAAAACATCTGAACGAGATCAGGAGTCAGAAGATGAAATATAGTATGAATATGGCTTGATTAGTTTACTTGCTCTACCATTAGGCTAATTGGTACCTCATTTCTAGATTTGTTTGCCATCTTATTAATTCTTTACTACAACTTGCTATGCAAATATCATCCCTCAAGTACTGTCTACATCTACACAGTTACAACTTTATCTGTGGAAAGTAAGCCTGGTATTGATTTGTGGTGGTTGCACTAGAACCTTGCTTATCACATGCTTCAAAGAAAACCAGACTAATATTAGAGAGACTTGGGCTGCATGAAGTAGTATGATGAAGTCTGTGTGTTTGCCTGATTAAAAGCTAAGCAAAATGTTTTCCAGCTGCTGCTGGATAGTTAAGTTTCCATAATTAGGGTGTCCAAATAACCGTGTTTGTTGCTCTGCAAGTAACTGTGCACAAATAACTGTGCAGACCTGGAAAACAGTAGAACAAGATAAAAAAATCAGTCTTGCAGCTGTCTTCTATAAGACCTTTGTGTCTCCGCTTGTGGCTTTAAGTTAAATGGAAAGAAGCGCTCACTGCAAACCCTTTCAGCATTTCCTTGAAGAGTGTGTAGTGTGTCCACTCCTGCAGAGATGTTAACAAGCTTGGTAGGAGGACCAAATTAGTGTATGATGATCAAAAGCCACTGTAATTATTCATCTTCATGCCTAGATAGTCCTATCATTTGCTGCCATTTGACTGTTGAAAGGCAGTGAAGGGAGCCTGCTTTCCCTTAGTTCCTGGAGCAACTTCTTTTCCAGAAAGGCTGAGGTATGTCCAGTAGGGCAGTGCCTGGCCGCAAAGCCAGTTTCTTTCCCAAATTAATTTCCTTTGGTGGAATTTGGTGGATTTCTGCAGGACTCATAGCAGACCTACGACTGGACCCAGCACCTTAGTCAGGAGTGGATAATGCTGATCTGTGGCAGGATGAGATGGATTTGCAACCTTCTCCCTGTGTCACCCCCACAAGTGCCAGGCAGCCTACAGAGTGCTGTGCACTGAGCTGTGGAAGGGCAGATGTTACCTTCATAGGAGATACATGCCCAGCTACCCAGTGCAGTCAGTGAATTAAAAAATAAGTTTGTTTTTCATTGTATGTATTTTCCCCACCAAAACTGCAGTCTTGATCTGGTGAAAAGCAAGGTGCTCTCCCCAGTACTGAACGCTGCTTGGGATGAGCTCCAACATGAACAAAATGGAAATAACTAACACGTGACAAAAGACATCAGAAAATGATATTGTATATAGGCACACTGCCTCTAAGGGGCACACTTTTGAAGCATCACCCTGGCTCTAAATATGTCTTTTGAAACATTGTCAGAGGCAGCTTGTGGCACAGCAGCACCTATGCTGTTTTCCAGAGGACTGAGCATGGGATGCATGCTGGTGGACATGGGCCATTTTAAATATCTATCAGTGGTAAAGTGGTCATAGTAGTGGGGTCATTCTGGAAAGCAGACCCTTCCCTTTAGAACTCTTTCTAAACTTATTATTTTCTAATTATTTTCAGAAAAAAAATATAGCGCAGGCCAACAAATTCTGTTCAAATAGTGCCAGTTCATTAGGGTTTATGCTGCAGAAGTGTGTTTCTTCTATTATTCAAATATTTCCAGACGCTCCTAAAGGAATGCAGAGCTGGACTCTGGTAGGTAAAAGCTGTAGTATCTGTTCCCTCCACTTCTGAGTTTCCCTTATATTTTTTCAGTGTGAACCAGAAAAATGAGTAGCATAAGATTACTAATTGCAGTAAAGTGATTGCTTAAAAAGATAGAAGAGTTTGTAGTTCAAAAGTGTCTCAAGATTCAAAAAACAAAAAGGCTTTTTCTAAAGCTATTTTACCTTCAATGTGACATAAGCATTCACTTAATTTTTAATATCTACCTTTTTTCTCCTCTTTTTCAAGGAGCACCTTCCTTATCTGCACATGCTGTTAATGCTGGAGTTTAAAACACAAGGGTTATCGGTGCCTTTCCAAAATCAGTGATGTCGCTTATTCTGAAGGGGATCTTCAGAAAGTACTATGCTTCTCATAGGCAGGAACAATGCAAGCTTCTTCATGGGTTTTCCTGATAAATATATTTAATACTAGACAAATATTAAGGTGCTGTATCTCTAAACTGAAGTGATAACCTAAGCAGGAAGAAAAGCATGATAATCTGGCTGAGCTTTCATATGTCTTCTTAGAAGACATCAGTTCATAACATTTTTAATTATTTTAGATCTTTGCCAAGTATTGTAAAGTGACACTTGTAATCAGGTGTCAGATTAGCCAGATGTATCTACTTTGGAAAGCAAAGCTCACAGACATTTTTACGTTTACAAATGTCAAATGGGAAACTGCAGATTGCTAGCCAAGGATCACCACTTTTCTTAATAATTAATTGTTCATCTTCAGTGACTTTTTCTGAAGGGTCTTGGAGATTTTGGCAAACTTTAATGAAGCCTGTCTCAGGATACTGGTGTAAACTAGGTACTGGTACAGCATTTTTGTAGCTCCATGTCTCAGCTTTACAGTTATCTCACTGTAAACTCTGAATTAATTGATATTTACTCTGGTCTGGAAATCTAAGACTTGAGTTGTGGTTCCATTAAAATCAGATTTTCTGTTAGTATGAGCCAGAAGGAAGATTCACAGCTTTGCTGAGGAGCTTGCCTGTTAATTGCAGCATGTTCTTACAGCCAGCTATAATCTTGCCTTCACTGCACCACATCTCTCTTATCTCTAAATCGTTGGGATTTTTTTAAAGGGCAGAATATTTTTCCTGTTACAATGGTTGGAGTATAAAGCCTCTGCAGTGCTGGGCAGTGAAGATGATGGTAATGTATCAAAGAGAACTTGGACGTTATTACAAAAGTCTGTTGTGATAAGCCAAAATCAGCTGAGTGAGCCTCATGGAACTCAATAACCTGAGTGAGCTGTGAATGTGAACGGTGCTTAGCAAACTCTCCTTTTGAAAAAACTGCTTTTTCAGAAAAAAAAAAGTGCCAGTATTTGAATGAGATGTCCAAGAGTGACCGCCTCTTGCAGTTCCTCCTGTGACCACCTCAGCCTGGTGGCTTTGGCTCTGTCCTTATCTGTGCCTGGGCATTAGCCCAGCAGTGGCTGTAGGTCTGCGTGGTTTGTTGGTTTAAAATCTGAGCAGAACTCAGCCAGCTGAGAGGTATTGCCTGCATATCCTCTCTCTTCCTGCTGTGAATCTCCCATAAACAATCACAGAACTGGATGAATAAACCCATCAGACACATCCCCTCATTTTGGTGCAACCATACTTATCAAAAATACCTTTTAAAGAAGCTCAACGTGGAGGCCAATGCAGTCTGTGACACAGGCTTCTTACAAAATTCTGTCTGTGTAAGAGAAGGTGGAATTGCATTATTAGGCTTGAAATGCAAGGAAAAACAGATCCTGAAGCCTCAAAGAAACAATGGTCTCTTGGATTTAATTTTTAATATTTACAGTACATGGCAAAGTGAGTGTCATAGTGGGTTTTTGTGCCTGATGGATTTTTGGTGACACAAAGAAAAGAAACACCCCATTTCAGGGTGGATTTTTGCTACGCAGAACACCTGACCCAATCTTCTCAAACACTGTTCAAAAGAGATGCCTAGAAACAGCAAGGTACCTATTACAATGCAAAAGGTACAACCTTTGCTATTTTGCTAGCAACAGGTTTTGCTTGAGTTGAATGAGAGGAATTAAGTCTGACAAGTTTACAAATGCCACTCAGAAAAAGGTAGCTGCTCAAGAAAATTTAAATTATTGTTAAATATCGGTGCTTTCAAAAACTATATGGTAGTTTATAATAGACAAGATATGCCTGTAATTTTATTTAAATAAAATTTTGATTTATTCATATAAAATGTCTCTCGTGTTTTTATGGCGCAGGATGGGGTGGGACAGACATGTTACTTTCATAGCCCGTCCAGATATTTGAAAGAGTTGCACTTGAATTCAGGAAAGGTCAGTACTGCCTCATCAAATTCACTTGTTTCTACTGTTTAATTGTCATTTATGACATAAATGAAAACAACTCTTTTTGAGGTCTGGACTGTAAAACTTCACAGATCCACAGAAGTAAAATGATACATAAAAAGGATACATAAAGGTGGGACAGACATGTTACTTTCATAGCCCGTCCAGATATTTGAAAGAGTTGCACTTGAATTCAGGAAAGGTCAGTACTGCCTCATCAAATTCACTTGTTTCTACTGTTTAATTGTCATTTATGACATAAATGAAAACAACTCTTTTTGAGGTCTGGACTGTAAAACTTCACAGATCCACAGAAGTAAAATGATACATAAAAAGGAGGTCCCAGGTTTCGATCTGATTTACTGTGTCATACATGATAGAGCAGCCAGTAAGCCAAGTGAACAGAACTGAATGAACGGGATCTTTCTGGTTTTGCAACCTTAATAATAAAAATATTTAGGATTTTATTTGCCTTTGCTCCCTTTTTCCTTTAAATAAAAACAAAACAAAACAAAACGTTTTTCTGCTGTAAGATGAAAATGCATTCTGAAAGAAAAAAATTATATACTTGAAGAAATGTTGGCTATTACAGAATTTATGCTCTTTTTTTTTTCACCAGTTTCTACAACTAAAACTAGGGACCATACCTTACAAAAAGCAGCAAATAATTTTGACCACTCTCAGACTGCATTTTGGGGGTAAATTGATTATTCATTAAGGATTACAGTACCCTGGCTGGCTTTCAACATTCCATGGATTTGATGCCACTTTGTTACATATTCGACAGAGAGTGGGTTTTTTTGCCAACTACAGAGACCTTTGGGTGTATGTAAGAAAACTTCTAAATTTCTCCTCAACCAAATAAGGGAGACAAAGTCAGCGCTCTCTAATTTCCAATTTCATCTGATTGTTCTCAAATCCAAAAGATTCGCACAAGACTTCTGAAAACTACCAGTAAGAAACTTCAAAAATCTAGAAGTAGCTTTAGATAAACTAACTGGGGAATCTAGCTTGCACTAGAAAATCAAATGTACTAATGTCACAATATCCCCTAGGCTTGGGACTGGGGTCAGCTACCTCCGATCACATCACCAGTGTGACCGCTTATTCTCATGGTCAGCCTCAAGGAAAAGCCAGTGACAGGCTGCATGTCTCATCCCATTTGAGCAATTGTGTCAAATGCGCATTTTGGCATTGGCTCTCTGTAAGACAAACCAGCTTCAGTGAGTGGTAGAAGTTTTGGCTCACAAAAGAGCTAGCACAATGTTGTCAGCAGGATGCAAAGAAATCAGTAGCCCAAAGGAAAGGAGGCAGAAAACACCCCTGGACAACCAAGGAACAAGATGTTCTGGGTGAAAAAGAGCATCTCCCAAGTGGCAGCTTAAAGCGATGCTGTTCCTGCAGTTCCTGGGTCTCTGACTACACCACTTGGTGCACCTACACTAGCATTTTAGTCTGGATCAAGAGGCTCACCTACTCATACTAACAGAAGTGTTAAGGTTTGCACCATGGAGAGGAGTCAGTGCATGGGAGCTGGACTCCCTTCACAGTTTGATGGTGTTCTTCAGCACTACACCTTGTGCGCTACAAGCACTAATGGGCATCTGCATTCCCAGGACAAAACTAGAGTGCCAAAATGCCTGTAGTGTGAATTGGTTGTGCTGTAGAGGTCTACTCCTTTGACATTACCAATGGAGGCACCCACATGTGTAAGATGACAGGAGGGAAGGAACCCATTAAAGTTTTATCATGAGGATTAATGGGTTAAATGTGGTTTTCTCTCATTTATCTTATCCGTGTCTCTGTAAAGCTTAGTAAGTATATTTGTTCTATATTCTATAAATATTTTTTTTTCCTTTTACCTAAACCTAGATTGAACTAAGAATAAATTTGGCAGCAAAGAATTTCAATCCTACAGGTTCATTAAAACTGAAGCACTAGAAAACTTTGTTGTATCTGGTATCTCAATGCTCTCCACCCACATGGTTCAGTTCCTCTGAACTGCAGTAGCTGGGCTAGGAATTATTGGTACAGAAGTCAGTGGAAGAAAACAGAATAATTTTTTATCCAAAAAAGCCCTTTAGCATCTGCAGTAGTGGAAGCAAGCCTGACTCCCAAGGACTGCGTAACAACATCACATCTGTTAAAAGGGAGAAAGAAAACTGGAAAACTGCTGGGCACTTGCCTTTAAAATCTATTCTAGGTAAAAATATGTTCTTGCTAAAAATATGTCGAAGTAAAAAGCCTAATATTTGTCAAATAAAGCATAACTTGTCCTCAGATGACTTTTTTGGAAAGTGATTTCTAACACTTTACTATGTAATTTTTGCAGCTCATGTATTTCTATATTTGACATACTTCCTAGAAAGAAAATACATTAAAGAAGTAGTTGAAAAACATAATTATAAATACTACAGCATACTTTGCAATCTGATTCAGAAAGCTCTTGCAGATAGACCTCTGCCATTGAATGACAAAATATTCTGCAAGGGATGGTACCCAAGAGGTCAATGTCACAATAAGGGCATGAAATGGGAGCAGAAATGGTCATGTCTACACACTGTGGTTACCAGCCATTGCCTCCCCGAGGAGAAGAAAGAACAAATGGAAAATAGACTGGAGATCTATACAACTGTATAGCAATTAAACTACTAGAAATCACTCCCAGAACTCTAAGACTACGGGACAGAAAGCTGCCTTCATGGTACATGGCATTCCAGTCTGCCTCCAGAGTTATTTACCAGGTACAAGGTTCTCAGACATGCTCCAGGATTTTTATGGCTCCTGTGCAACAACTCCAGAGGCAGTGATACTGATTCCCTGCTCTCAGTGTGAATGACATCAGGGTTGAAAGCTTGCAATGCTTTGCTGGAATTTCACTGGTTTGTGACTCGGACTCAGATGCCATTGACACATTAAAAAAAAATCAAAGATGGTGTTTACTCCTGGCAGTGCACTTTATTCAAGCTTGAAAACAAAAAAGAAAGAAAATAAGAAGCATCTGGCTCTAATTAAGGCTTAAAAGAAATGGAGGAAAGCAGAAGAAACATAGCTAGTCACTCAAGAATGGTTTTGTCTCCTGGCAGCTGCATGACATATACAAATTTGCAAGTAATAAAGTTCTGTTTTGGTTTGATTTTTCTATCCTATAAACACAGTTTCGTATTTTCATAAATAAAAGTGTACTATCCTTTAGGATGTATGCATTCATTTGTTTTGGTTTTGCCATCTGGTTCTTTATGCCATTTTTTTTTTTTTAATGTTTGTGTAAGATATTCACGTGAAGTTAGAAGTTGCACATCTTTTTTGCTCATAAGCCTACTTCTGCTTCCTGATGGACAAATTGTCTTTCATTTGTAAACCTGGGCTTGCAACACAAGGTTTTGGACTCACGGTATTTTATATGTCTAAACACAACTTGCTGCTCAAAGATGTCCATGATGATGTTAGTTATGTAAAGGAAAGCAGCAGGGATGTTTTTTCCATTAAACAGAAAGGAACCACTCTAACCATGAGAATTAATTCTTATTTCTTTCTTACTGTGTTATTTAAAAATATCTACAAGTATGCAAAGTCTCTGCTACTATCTAGCAGCATTTCTATTAGCAAAGGACCCAGACCTATGATTCAGACTCTGGATGCGCTTTTCATATACTGTAAACCTGAGACTTGGAGATATATTAGATCTAGCTTAACTTAATGTTACTGAACTATTTTGTGACTCAGTTTTGCCATCTGCAAGATCCAGCCTGTCTGAATCATAGTTGGTTCTGCTTTGCTCTGTACATATCCTGCACAGGGATGGGCATCTTTCTGTGAGTCTCTTAGACCCAGTTTTAAACTCTTAGCCCTTCTAACCCCAGAAAAGCAAATATTTAACTGCTTATGGCAAGAGGCTGTAAAATAATTAACGCATGCAAAGGTACTAAGCATTCGGGTACGAGGCTGAGAGACCTGAGGCTGTTTAGCCTGGAAAAGAGAAGACTGAGAGGGGATCTCATTATTTTCTGTATTGATTTTTTGAATATAAGCATGAGTATTTTTATTAATATTTTTCAGATTGCAATTAAGGACATTAAATGCATACCCTATCTTACTCATCTTTTTTCTGGATAAGAGGAAAAAGACATCTAACAATCTGTAATGTGTTAAAGGAACAGTAGTATCTAGCAGTAGCAGCAGTATCTAGTGGCTAGACCATTAGACCACATCCCAAGAGCCCTGAGCACTTTTTTTGGCTGGATTTCTGTATATCCTTGATATCTCACATCAGCTTTTTGAGTCCTGTTTCTAAAACTGACATAGAAGTGCTTTGGTAATTAAAAAAGCCAAACAAACCTCCTTTCCCCACCAATGAAGAACACCATGTAAAAGCAAGGTACTCTTCCTAATTACATGCAGGGGATTCATCCACTGATCATTGATGATAAAAAAGTCAGTGTTTATTCCAGTTAGTTCTTTAAATAGCTCTATTTGCCTCTTCACTTTTACTGTGATACTCATCCCTTAGTTTTCAACTTGTCAGTGTGAGACACACTAGCACGTGTGTAGAAGATGCTGATTTTTGGCAGTTCTGGTGATACAACTTTTCTTTCCACTTCATGTTTTACTTGTGCCTTTTACCTATTTTCTTTTTCTTCTCCACTCCTTTCTGGACAAATCAAATAGCCCAGGAATTTGAAGAGACATATTTTATTCTCAGCTGTGCCAATGCCTGCTAAGTGACCACATTTAATGGTGGAATTACACAGAGGGAATGCCACAAGGCTCTTGCCTTATGTAGTATGGAAATGCCATTTACTCTCCTGAAAGTGCGTGCCAAGTGCCTTATCTAGGCAAGTCCTAATACAATCAGCTTTTCCACCTACTCTCAGCACAAGATGAATGTTGCTGCAGCAGAGAAACCTTCTCGCCCTTTCATAGCCTCCTCCCTGGGTCCTGCCTGGCCTCGCCAGAGCCTGGTGCTTACAGCTGTGCTAGCAAACAAAATGAGGGCACACAACAGGACTAATCCCTCAGGCGCTATCACACTCTCTGGCATGGTTTTGGCCCATGACAGCCATCACCCCCCAGACCATTTGCAGGTCTAGTCCGAAGACCAAGAGTTAGTTCCCAGGATGATATATATATATATATAAACATATATATGTATATACATATATAGAGAGAGGTGTCTAGGTTGGAGGGAAGAGAGGTTCACTGGCATGGCTCTGAGCCGTGCTGTGCATTCAAATAACAGGCTCTAGCCTTTATCTGGAATAAACACTGCACTTTTTACCCCACAGCTTCATGTTTTTCTGTTTCAGTGCTTTCAGAGGAATGTCAGCCCTCTCTTCCTTTTCACCTTTCCCCTTCCTTTTCACCTTTCCCCTTCCTTACACTCCTTTTGAAGCCTGTAACTAACAGTGCCAAAGCCAGACCCTGACACCCTAGTCTGGCTGTGGAAGCACCATCCTTGCTGCTCCCACCTGTGTCTGCCCCAGCTGTTTCCCTGCCCTGCTCCTTAGTGGGCAGGCCAGGGGCAGTAATGCTCCCTTCCCTGGTTTGGGGATCCTCCGTGCCAGACTACCCTGCGGTGCCACCACCTTCTGCCTGGTTGCTTTGGGCATGTGTTCACCAAGCAAGACAGAGGCTTGGAGCTGTTTCAAGTTCCCCGGTATTTTGTGGGTTTCCAGGCTTCCAATCCAAAAAAAGTGGCTGGGCCCCAGTGACACCCCTCTTCCACATGGCCCCATGTGCCTCGTGCATGTGCCTGGCAGGTGAGTCAGCACTGCTGGGCAAGGGGGCAACAACTACCTAACCAGGTACCCAGCTGCCCCAGATATAGCTGTTCTCTGTAGCTGCTTAACTTGGGCCACCCAGATCTCAACTGCTGGAGGAGTTTTCCTTTCTGTAAGATTGCCAACAGGGAGACAGTGTGTTTTGAAAAGTTGATGGTTAGTGGAGACATTACCTAGTGACACATAGATGTTATTCCACTGTCATCATAGACATCTGGCTGTAATGTAGCTGAGACAGCCTGAAACACAAATGCTAAATAGCAATAACATGAGCAAAAGCCAAGCAATCCATGCCAAGAACTGAATTACGCTCCCCCCCCCCGCCCCGTGGCACATCCCCTATAGTTTGCAATAATCTTCCAGTTACATGAATCCCATTAAAGAGTAAGAAGTTAGGCAATCTTTTTAGATCAGTGAAAACATTAGAAACACACAATAGCACATAGATTCCACAGGTGCACAATTTCCACCATGGACCTTATGGGAAGGGATTCCAAGTCCTTCTTCATTTAGGGACCAGGTAAAATCATGAGGAAGCCTTAGTTTGTGGAGACCCCCCAGGTCTCAGACCCATCTTTCAGAGCCTGAGCTCCATCAACCCCTTCCCTGTTGCAATTTGTGCTGCAGAACACCCCTTAGAGCTTTCCAAACACAGCACATACCATGGTATATATTCAGAAATTTCTAAGACCTGCAGTTTCTCTGCTATTGCTTGTAGCATGCTTTTTTGTGTTTCCTGAAGCTGTGGTAGCCTGTGCAGCAACTACTTTGAACAAAACCTACTATTTCTGCCAAAAGACAGCATAAAAATTGTCACCCATGCTGCACTGCGGACAGACGCTATGGCTGAGACTGGGGCATGAGTTTTTATCTGTTTTACCCTATAATGCCTTAAATCAGAGTATCTCTGTCTCATTCTTGGATGTATGACTATCCATGACCTTGTTACTGTTCCGGGTAACTCAGCATTGGGAATCTGTGTCCCTGTTTTGCCTTCTTGCTCCTATGAAATGCTGCAGAAGTAATTTTGGGTTTTCACAGGTTCAACAGCTTGAGCTTTTGGCAGCCTGAGGACCCACACCATTCCTTCTGCTCATCCAGCATCCGCACAGCTGTTTCCACCTATATCATTGTGGAAATGCAAATTCACATTTGAAAGCTTTGACCCCATATTCAACCCACTGGTTTTAGGGGCAAGAAGGGACCAGTGACTGAGTATATACATGAGACTGTATATATATATATAGTAGTTGAAGCTTCAAATAACTCATGTTTGTTTCTTTCCTTCATCAAATTAGATACATATGTGTTTTTACATACATATTAATGAGTATATTTATATCTTCAGTCTTTATTTATACAGACTCTACAGAATCCGTGGTACCTCCATACTTCTGCCTCAATGGTGGCATCTGTCAGGATGGAGCCTGCATGTGCCCAGAGGAGCGGGTGGAATATCTTTGCGAGATACATCAGTACTAGCCAGGCAGCATGGACAGCTGGCTCCACTCCTGGGAACCCCTTTGCTTTGGGTGGCCTATGATCTTCCTCCTCCCCAAGACCTGTTCAGCAGGGTCAGATCTTCAAGCAGTGACATGGCTCTTCTTGCTAGGTGAGGTTGTATCCTTCACCCACATCTGCTGCTTTTTCAAATGAGTAATATATCTGGAGAAGACATTACAGGCTTCAAGTGTCTGTGGCCTGTTTCTAGCCAATTTGGCCTTTGTTTGAATTCCTCTGTTTGAAGATCACAGTGACTTGAAATTCTTCTGATTCAGATCTCAGTGGCCAGTATTGCTGTGTCCGGATCTGCCAATGTTTAAGGGACACCATCCAGCTCATCTCCCTGCAGGGCAATACCTGTCCTCAGTTCCTGCTTCCACTGACACTGGTCTTGGATGAGTCAAATTTTCTATGCCTTGCATAGCACTGGCCTGGTCGACTCTCATTTCAGTCCCCTTTGCCTCAGCACAGTGTCTCTGCACTGCCATTAAGTGGAGCAGGTGCTCCCAGCTGATCTGGGAGTGTGCCGGCTCACAGAGCTGCAGCATCTCCAGAGCTGGTGAGATCCCCAGCTCATGCTTTCCAAGCCAACAACCCACACTGTGGCCAGTGTGACACACAGATATGCTGCCATGTGTCAGATGTGCCTTTGACAAATGAACTCACATGTTTAGTCAGAAGGACGTCAAAAGACCTGCAGCTTATTCGGGAAAATATTCTTGGTGAAGACTGCTAGGTAGATGGAAAACTTCAGGTGTTCCGTGTCATTTGCCTTATGACAGAATGGGTAACACATCCAACAGATAATCACAGATTGGACAGCTTCATGATGGATTGGAACATTTGGGCAAAATGTTTTGGAGACATTAGCTTAACTAAAATAATCGTAGCTGGGATTTCAGCACTGGAAACAAACCATTATGATGACTCTGTAATTCCCTATGTTTTCTTCTCTGGTATTCTGGTTTTGATTTGCTGTGAATTGCCTTAAAGAATAGATTTTAATAGCTGTAGTTATTAAAATAAGTGAGGTAAGAATGTTTGGACAGGCATCATTAACTTGAAATAATAAACATTATTGCATTGCTCAAGTCGCCAGAGAACAAAGCAGCGGCAACAGCAGCGGTAAATCCGCTAGCCGAATGCTAGATTAAGGCAGAAAAGGGGTTCCCAGAGCCAAGGGTCCTCAAAAAAGAGCGATGAGATCCGGCAAGAGCTGGCAGCTCTTACATGAGCAAGGCTGAGAGGGTGACGTGACTGGGGGCGTTACCGGTACAACCGCGGGCTTTTTAAATGCGGCAAAAGGGGAACCGCCCCTCAGTCGCCAGAGCAAAGCAGCGGCTTTCGCGCTGAAAAGCGCGGGCAGGGCTCGGCCGTGGTCTCTGCGCGGCGGAAGGCGGTGATCTCAGCACTCGCCACAGTGGCTGCGGAACCGAGACAGAGGTCCCACGGAAATACGCAGCTGTCCAGGTTGCAAGCTGCGGGGATTGCCTCAGCCTTGCACTGGCAGTGAGTAGCAGCTCTGATAACTTGCCGTGTCCGCTGTGAGCAGATGGGTGATCTGCTCAGCATGGTGGCAGAACTAGGAGAGGAGGTGGAGAGGTTAAGGACTATCAATGAGTGTGAGAGGGAGATAGATTGCTGGAGCCACTCCCTGTTACAAAGGCAGAATGTGTAGGCTTCACAAGAAGCAGAGGATCCCCTCCTCTCTTGCCACCAGGCAGAAGGAGGGGACCACAGTAATGGCGGGGAATGGAAGCAGGTCCCTGGTTGGGGAGGCAGGCGAATCCCCTCCCTCACCTTCCCAGATCCTCTTGCAGAAAAGGTATGGAGCCCTGCAGGAGGAACTGACTGATGGAGGGGTGGATAGTTCACCTAGGTCAGAGGTACCACCAAGAACAAGTTGCCCCAGACCAAGCATCAAAACTGGTTCCAAAAAGAAAACCGGATGAGTCATTAACAATGTGGGTGACTCCCTCCTGAGAGGCCAGGAACATTATGTCCCAATATGCTGTTCAGACTCACTTAATAGGGAAGTCTGTTGTCTCCCTGGAGCACGAGTTAAGGATGTGATAGATAAACTCCCCACCCTGGTGAAGTCTTCAGAATATTATCCACTTTTGGTATTTCATGTAGGTAGTGATGATGTCACTATGAGAAGCCCAAAATCATTTCAGGGAGATTTTAGGGATCAGGAGCACAAGTTGTGCTCTCCTCTATCTCTCCAGTGGCAGGGATGAATGAGGGAATTATCAGGAAGAGTAATCAGATTAATTTATGGCTCTGGGATTGGTGTTATGTCAGGGCTTTGGGTTTTTTGATCACAGGTTAATATAGAAGATACCTGGCCTGTTGGCAACAAATGGGATGCACCTGTCAGAGTGGGAGAAAAAGGATTCTGGGGCAGGAGTTAGCGGGGCTTATTGATAAAAACTTTAAACTAGTTTTGAAGGGGGAAGGAGATATAACTGGGACTGCTATAAGTAAGTCCAAGGGAAGCATGCCAGGGCCTACAGGATGGTGTGCTAGCAAGGACTCTTGCTCTGTCCTCTCAGTGGAGACAAGGGATAGGCATGTAATGAGAAATAGAGGTAGGGGCAGTTGTTGATGTTTTAGAAGTCAGGGAAGCATCTGAGAAGTGTCTGGTAGGAAATGGGACCTACACTCACAAAAAGGTGCTGGGATCATTAGCTCATCTGAAGTGCATCTATACCAAATGCACGGAGTATGAGCAACAAACAGGATGAGCTCGAAGCCATGATGAAACAGAAAAACTATGACATAGTGGCCATCACAGAAATGTGGTGGGATGCCTCACACAACTGGAGTGCCACAGTCAATGGCTACAAGCTCTTTAGGAGGGATAGAGAGGGAAGGAGAGGTGGTGGGGTGGCCCTGTATGTTAGGGATTGTTATGAATGCTCGGAACTTAAGTATAGTGATGACGAGGTTAGGAGAGTTTGGATCAGGTTAAGGGGCAGGGCCAATAAAGCTGATATTGCTGTGGGTGTCTGCTATAGACCTCTCAACCACAGCAGTGAGGTAGATGAAATATTCTATAAGCACTTATGAGAAATCTTGAGGTCACTTGTTGTTGTTCTTATGGGGGACTTCAACTTCACAGGTATCTGCTGGAAATACAACACAGCAGAGAGGGAACAATCCAGGAGGTTCCTAGAATGTGTAGGGGACAACTTCCTCACACAGTTGGTATGTGAACCGACCAAGGAAGGTGTCCTGCTGGACCTCTTGTTTGTGAACAGAGAAGGACTGGTGGAGGATGTGGCAGTTGGAGGCCATCTAGGGAATAGTGACCATGAACTTAAGTTCTCTGTTCTTAGAGATGTTAGGAGGGGGGCAGCAATACTGACAATTTGGACTTTCGAAGGGCAGACTTTGGCTTGTTTTGGAGGTGACTTAGTAGAATCCCCCGGGAGTCAGTTTTGAAAGACGTAGGAGTCCAGGAAGGCTGGACATTTTTTTAAGAAGGTAATCTTACAGGTGCAGGAGCAGGCCAGCCCCACGTGTCATAAGACAAGTCAGCGGCAAAGAAGACTGGCCTGGCTGAATAGGGAGGTTTGGCTCAAAATCAGGGAAAAAAGGAGGGTCTATGGCCTCTGGAAAACGGGGCAGACAACTCATAATGGGTATAAGAATGTTGCTAGGTCATGCAGAGAAATAATTAGAAGATTGAAAGCTCAACTAGAAGTTAATCTGACTTTAGAGGTAAAAAGCAACAAGAAAAATTTCTATAAATACATTAACAATAAAAGAAAGGCCAGGGAGGGCCTCTATCTCCTACTAGATTCAGGAGGAAATATGGTAAAAGACAAGGAGAAGGCTGAGGTACTTAATGCCTTCTTTGCCTCAGTCTTTAGTAATGGGAACACTTACACTGGGGAAAGTCACTCCCCCAAGCCAAGAGACAAGGCCCAGGAACACAATGTCCTCCCTACAGTTCAGGAGGAGACGGTCCATGACCTGCTGTTCAACATCAATGTTCATAATTCTATGGGGCCAGATGGGTTACATCCTAGAGTGATGAGAGAGCTGGCAGGGGTGGTCATCAGACCACTGTCCATCATTTATCAGCAGTCCTGGCTGACTGGGGATGTACCAACAGACTGGAGGTCAGCCAATATAACACCCATATATCAGAAGGGATGGAAGGATGATCCAGGGAACTACAGGCCTGTCAGTTTGACTTCAGTACCAGGGGAGCTGAGGGAGCAGATCATTCTGGTTTCCACTATGCAGCACATGCAGGACAGCCAGGTGATCAGGCCCAGTCAGCATAGGTTTATGAAGGGCAGGTCCTGTTTAGCAAACTTGATCTCCTTCTATGACAGGGTGACCCGCTGGTTGGATGAAGGTAAGGCTGTGGACGTTGTCTAACTTGACTTTAGTAAGGCATTTGACAGTGTTACCCACAGAGTTCTATTACAGAAATTGGCTTGGATGGGCATGCACTTTACTGGGTAAAAAACTGGTTAGATGGACGAGTCCAGAGAGTTGTGGACAATAGAGTTAAACCCAGTTGGTGGCCACCCATGGGTGGTGTCCCCCAGGGCTCAGCACTGGGGCCACTCCTGTTTAACATCTTCATTCATGATTTGGGTAAGGGGATAGAGTCCACCCTTAATAAGTCTGCAGATGACACCATGCTGGGTGGAAGAGTCGATCTGCTTGAGGTTAGGGAAGCTCTACAGAGGGATCTAGATAGACTGGATCACTGGGCCAAGGCCAGTTCCATGAGTTTCAATAAGGCCAAAGGCCGGGTTCTGCACTTGGGACACACAACCCCCAGCAGTGCTGCAGGCCTGGGGAGGAGTGGCTGTAGAGCTGCCAGGCAGAGAAGGACCTGGGAGTGTTGATTGACAGCAGGCTGAACATGACCCAGCAGTGTGCCCAGGTGGCCAAGAAGGCCAACAGCATCCTGGCCTGTACCAGGAACAGTGTAGTCAGCAGGAGCAGGGAGGTGATCATTCCTCTGTACTCAG
>JAAGNO010015273.1:25025-68785 GCA_033439905.1 Ceryle rudis
AGAGAGAAAGAGAGAAAGAGAGAAAGAGAGAAAGAGAGAAAGAGAGAAAATAGATAATGCATGGAAAAATATGAAAACTAAATTCAGGGTGAAATTTTATGGAAAACCCATTTTCTTAAAAAAACTCAGAGAAATGCTTTCCCAATATTCAGAGAAAGATTTCATACAAAAATTGGTCCCAGTTGAACAATAACTTATATAAAAATCTAAAATTTCCATTTCAGGGCCAAAATTTAGGTTTCTGTATCTATTTTTATTGTCAAACTTACCTAGTTGGGCTATTTTTTAGAAATGCTGAGAACCCCACCTGCAGCTGTTATCAACTAACACTATCTCAGAAATCAAGGGTTTCTTAAACGCACCCAGCTGCTACTCACAATTTTCTGTTACAATTTATTCTATGTAAATCTGTATTTTACAAAAAAATCAAGATCAATCTTTTTCCAGTATTTTTCTCCCCATTCAAAAAATCCTTTAAAAAAAGAGAAAAAAAATGAAAAATTTTATTTTTCCCTACTTTTGCGTTGGGCTTTCTCAATTCGGATAAGCAGTATCTTAATTACAACTGAAATTTTCTGCTCAGAATGATTAAACTCAAACATCTTTCACTAAGATTTTTCTAACCTGGTCAGAGTTGGGGAGAAATTCTGAATGCAAAAGCATTTGTCCAACTTCCATCAATAAAAACATAACAGTTTAAATTCAGGTATTCTGTTTTGAAGAGTACACGCTTTATGTAGACTTTCCATGTTTTCTTGCAGATGAGTGCAAGAGAAGTAAACAGATTTTTTTTTTTCTTTTTAATGAAAATGTAAACGTATTTTGCCTCTAGCCTTCCTTAAATTAATTTTAAACTCATACTATGCCCATTACTTTTGCTTTCACTCTTTTTTTTCAAACTTTCTATTAATCATCTTTTGTCTTTTCCTTTTTTGTATTCTTACTTCTGTTATTCAGCACTCAAAATCTTTGCATACTTTCTTTTAACTATTATTTTGATTTTGTTGTATATTTCTATTTTCTAGTGCCTTTAAGTTTTTTTATCCACACCTTCCTATCGATTTCTCAAACTTTTTGTTGTTGTTATTCCTATTTTTTCCTTTTGTCATCTATGCTGATGCTCAAGTTAAATTTAATTTGTCTCTTAGCATCTTCTTGGTGAAGAAAGCAAGGAAGAAGTGAAGGCAGCATGTACATTAGGAGGAAAGGCATTAGTCATAATTCAGGTAATATTAGAAATTTCAGTTTGGTGCTGCTTCAGGATTTTCTTTTTCAGAGCAGTTATTGCAGGCAAAATAAGAATATGGGGCGGAGGGGGGGGAAATCACATACAACTTCTGTGACTTCATTTAACCCCTCCTCTGGCTTTCAAAACAACTATTCCTCCAATCTTCCCTTTTCCAAATTCTTCCAAGCAACAGCAGTTGAGCGATCAAGTCTTTCCCTAGAAGCCAATTTTTACCTTATTTTTACCTTATTTTTTTTCTAAGCAAACCTTGTTGACTTTAAACAACAAACTTATTTCCCACACATATACTCCAAGTGGTCTGAAACTGTTTCATTTATATTTGCTTTGTAATCTAAAATGCAGAACAGCCTATAGGTGCTACTGGCTCTATTCACGTATTTCAATGGCTCCTTTCTCTGGATCATGTTTCCATTTAAAAATAAAATAAAAAAAAAACCCAAAACACAAACAAAAACCAAAAACCAATGGCATTTTGTAATAAAATACTGCTAAAGCCTACACACCAGTATCACAGTAGTGTTCTCCATGAGCTACACTGATGAACTGTTGAACATAATTCTATTAAAAAAGAAAGGTGCATTATAGATAAATTGTACAGCAGTAATTTCTAAAATGCATGATACTTTTTCCAACGCTGCCACAGCACCTGCTGCTAAGTATAAAGATGATTAGCCACAAACTAACCCACTACAGAATTATTATCAGTATATATTTGCACAATGAAGAACTAATGGGAATTATGCAGATTGCATTTCCTTTCCCGCTGAAGGCAACCAACCTTCACCATCAATAGCGAAATGAAAACAGAACTCAGCTGTGGCAGAACAACGCAGGTTTTATTTTATTTCCAAATACGTATTGTTGATTATTTCAAGACTTTAAGACACATGTTTCTTTTTCACATAATTATATGACAAGCGGTCCAGTATCATTTTTAAGGGCGTACAAAATTTTCTGTGCATTTTAATGGCTTTAAATACGTAATAACTCTACTGCTGCGTGTAGGAACCAGTAAACACATATCAAAGCAGCTTTTAAGAATTATAACGTAATCAGTATGTAGTGCAAATCAGTAGCGATTGGCTTCCTTAATCTGATTAGAAGTGCTGCTCTAAATGCTCTGCCTCCAGACGGAGGGGGAAAGCCAGTTCCTGGTCCCATCCCTCTTGCTGATCCCCCATCCCTGGGTTGGGACAGGCTTCTTAAGGGCGTGCTGGGACCCTCTGCCTGACACTGTCCCCCACAGACTGAAATTCAAGGCCAGGCAGGGTCTTCAGCTGGAGTCACCAGCACAAAGGGGCTCCTGAGGCTGCTGTCGATCAGCTAAATAAAGAGCTGTTGATTTAATAGACCTCTGTCTGTATTTTGTTCGACTTGAATACATCACCTTCAAAAGGAACAGTTAGGAGAGCTGTAAAATTAGTAGCTGGTAATCTAGGGGCAGAAACAAAATGAGGACTACCTAGAAAAGCATTTGAATATTTTTAAGGCAGCTTCTTCAGGCGCAGGGAAGTGGCTGCAGGATTTAATTTGCTGCGCTTTGATTTCTTGTTTCTTTAAACTTTTGCCAAAGGTGATGGGAATGCCAGATGCGCATTTTTTTGGTATACTTTAAAATCCAAATAAATACAAATAGCGCATGCTTGGGTTTGGTGTTTCCTTTTTTCTCTCTCTTTTTTTTTTTTTTCCTCCCCCACCCCTGCCCTGTGGAAAAAGGATTCAGTATAAACGTAGGTATTTCTAGTCTGTCATAAGAGCAGCCACAATGACAATTCAGTAAATCTTTCTGAAAAAAAAAAAATCACTTACAGAAAGATTGCAAGATGAAGAAACATGTTTATGCACACAAAGAGATGTGTAATCAGTGGTTTTCTTTTGTACTGTAATTGATGCTTCAAAAAATACATTTACTTGAGTACCGGTATTTAATGTTTCAGACTGGAAAAACAAATAGAACGAGCAAAAAACAAACAGAGTTAAATTCTCAGATGATCAGCTTCGTTGCACAGGTCCTCTATGGTTCACTGGAATCAAGTAAATACTCAAAATAACTTCTCTTGTTCTAAAACACTTTGTGACAGTAGTCTGAAATTTTACATTCCTTGCATGGGAAAAATGAGATTATTTATATATAGCCTTAACAAAAACTGACCAGGACACCTGTAAATGTATTTTTTGTAAAGCAGAATATTTAAAAAGAGCAGAGAATAATTTACTGTATTCTTAGTTCATTGGTTCATTATATCCACGTGTACAATTTAAGTTTCTTAAATACATGGAATATTCTTTAGCCTAGCAAGACGTATTCGAGTGTTTAGATCACTAGAAATTTCTTTGCACATCCTGAAAATATGGACTGCTTACTGGAAAGGAAATCAAACATGTATTTGATTAATTGATGTAGTCACATATTAAAAACTTTTGTTTCTTATCCCATTAAAAGTAACACTAATGAGCAATGGCTGTGACCTTCAAGTGGAAAGCCACATGTGCTTCAACCCCTCAATATTTACCACCCAAATTTAATCTTTATAATGGACACCTTAAAAGGAATCTGATAGAAAATACTAAGAGCCGCTCCAAAACTAAAACACTTAAGGAAGATTTTGATTAATGCCTCGTGATTAATCAATTGATTAATATAGTTTTCAATACAGATGTTAGGACACTGTCTACTTTAATCAACCATCCTGAAAACGGTGAAGACAAATGATCTATTTTTTTTGTCGATTGAAAAAAGAAAGCCTATTTTAGCAGTTATGTAAATTATAAGGCAAGCCATCCTTAGGATGCACAGATTTTCCCTCTTGTAAAAAAACCTTCTGGAGCTGTTGATTAGGCAAGTGTGATCCTTTTGGGCAGGAACTTGGTATAAACCTAAAAGAAGTCACACATTCGGCCAAATGAGTGCACTTTTTTTTTTTTTCCCCAAGAAATTGTTTTAGAATTCCACTATAATCCATATTTAAAGTCCCTCTCCCTGATATTTTTTTTATTCGGAGACTGTTTCTAATTTGTGATTATGCTTTCTACCATACTAAAACTGAAATCTTTATTCCAGTCAAAAATAATCACCCCGTAATTACTGTGACAAACTGCCCAAGCTGTATCATTGTGGCCATTTCGACTAATGATATTGTATTAGAATGCCTAGCAATAGACTTCAAATGGAAAATATAATTATGTGCATTAGTTTGTCTAAGCATTTATAAGATCACATATCCATCAGTTATCAGGTCTCATAAAAAAAGCCATATATCACTGTCACTGCTAGTTTTGTTATTGGAAATGTGGGCCGTTATGAACTCAGCTTAAGATGTGTGTCTTAAATTTCACTTATTCTGTTGTCCAGTAAATCCATGAAAGCTGAACTCCTGTAAAATGAGCAGAATTTTCAGCTGATGGCAGAGGAACAAATTATTTGACAGTCTCACCAAATATAAACTAAATGTTTAAGGTACTACTTAAAGCTGAAGAGCTTAATCTTGAAGATATGTGTAACTTTACACAATGGACTACTGACTGTGCATAACGTTAAGTGCTTTCAGACATTTCCACTGAACATCTATATTTTCTCCTGTTCCACAAAAGTAAGGCAACATCTGAGCAACTGCTTCACACCCTGAACAAACTGAGCATCTGACCAGCAGCTTCATCTTGTCAAAATTGCAGCTCTGCAATAGCAACTGCCCTAATTTCTCCCGTGCTCTTTCTCTATATGCTTTGCTTTGGAGAAATCTAAACTCGGTATTTTGCATTTCAAAAGTAAACGCCACTTTGATTTGCGATCCCCAAGATCCAAAAGCTCTGATGGTAGAGCTACCAAAACCCCAAAATGACATTAATAAAGTCGAAGCAGAAGAAGAAAGTTGTGCCTGTATGTTGAATTACTGGCACTTGCTTTGTCTTTTGAGGCCAGAGGAGAAGCGATCCTTTTGTTGTTAAGAGTTACCACAGTGATAACGATGGCACCGGAAAACACCCAGCTATAGCATATGTCAAGAAGGATACATCTCCCAACATCTGACATCATATTATTGCACACCCAGGATAAGTTATTACATCAGCTATTATTACATAACAATGATGAGTTACTCTCAGAAAATACAGCATTTTTCTTCCACTTTTTTTGGGTCATCTGAGATGCCTATCTCTGGTTTCAACACCACACTTAAATAATATTGCTTGCTGTATTTTGGTGCCAGTATAAATTTAAGCTATCCAAACAAGATTGTATATTTGAACCGACAAAGAATAAATTATTTGCATCTGGCATAACTGATGGTCGTGTCAAAGCCCTGGCACATAATTCTTAATCTTATAGAGATGCCTCTTTACTTGCACATAACTGTGCTGAGTGTCTTCCCAGAATAATTATCAAGTTGTAGCTATGGGCTAGCCTGGAACTTCCAGAAGCAACCATCCTGGAGCAGTCTGAAAGGGATATTTTGAATGTGAGATCATTGCTCTGCTTTTTTCTCTGTGCTCCCAGTAAATGGGAATGGGAACACGCTGCACGGGCACAGTGGTGCGTGTATGTCTTCTGCTTCCACGTGCTTCCCAGAACAAGTACTCACAAATATCATGTAATCTGAGGAGAAATATTACTCAGGCTCCTCCATGGGCAAAAAGGTTCTGTGATAATCTAGCCTGTGTAATATAATATGCTTTTTAAATGAAAACTGTCTTTTAGTGAGCAAGGGTGTTTGGGTTTTTTTTTGAGGGTTGGTTTTAATTAATATTGATTTTACATGTTTGGAAAGAAAATCCACCAGTTCAGACCTGGGAAATGTTTAAGATACGTTGTTTTTCTAGAAGAATTTTCATTGATTTTTATTAATCCTGTAGTTTGAGAGGGCTAGGCTTTATCTGCTCTTGTGTATTTTTTTATTAGGATGTTAAATCAATCTATTGTATTTGATATTCAAATACATAACAGAAGACACGTGAACTACAAATCTTTAAAGAAGCCTTCCTTGTGTCTACCTGTTTTACCCCAATAAAGGGCTGGGGGCCTATTTTAAGGGATCAATAGGCTATGAAATATCTGCTTCCTTATTAGCAGAATTAATTTTAAAGTGGCAATCTACATCCCAGAAAATTTGTTTCATATTAAGAAGTCCAGATGTTTTTGGTCTCTCCGTCTGACATTCCCACCATCAGAATAAATTGTATTTCCAGACTAATGTAATAGATAAGAGATATGAATAAATCTCATACAGTTCAGTTGATAAAATTAACATGCTGATGATATTTTAATGTTTCCATATAATCAAAGGGGCATGGATCATGCCTCCACCAGTTCCAATGCAATTCTGTTCTTTAATCTTTTCTGAGAAAAAAAAAAAAATAGAGCATTAGAGAGGATTATACAGTAAACAGTATGTGCTCCAGTCTTAAAGCAAGTTGTTTGCAATACGGTTGAGTGGCTTTGCCCAAAGGTATTGTAGCAAAGCAACTAATATACTGGAGACTTGGGGTCAGAACCAGTATTCCTGCAGTGCAAGTGTGTCACTTACACATTGTAGCTTCTGGTGGAGAAGATCCACTGATCTGGAGAATAGTATTAACATATCAGAACCACTCATCATCCATTTGACCTTATACAGAGAACATAAAATCATATGCATAGGAAATCTAAGTGACTTTGAACCTAAGGCAGTCACAATTTGGCCCAAAATCTGGGTTTGTTGGAGCAGGACAAGGATATAAGGCAACTTGAAATGAAATTACATTTGATGACCAAAGTAAAGACACAGACATCAAATGCAAAGGAAATGAAAAATAAAATTTAAAAAAAAAAAAAGGAAAAAAAGTCTAATTATTGACCCTAAGATGCATTCCTGTTTAGCAGAAATTGTCAGTATGTGGTGGAATTCATCCGGCAGAACTGTAAAATGTAGTTGAAGGGGTTGAAAGACCCAATTCCCACTACATTTTCATGTTGCCTGGGTATCAAACTGACTTACATGGGTTTAGACTCCTGGCTTCAGACTTTAATGTGAGAAACATCAGAACTCATCCCCTTCAAATATTTGCAAGGGAAACATTAATCATCTCCAGGACTAAATGGTACACTTTGAGATTGATGATGCTTAATCTACATCACTTGTACTGTGCCTTGGAATTTTTTTTAAAGTATAGAAGACCCCATTGTTTTTTCAAGCTACTACAGTTAAGTTTGAATATCATTATATTACGTTGACAGAAAAGAAGCAGGTGATCCTGTACGATAGTGAAAATCAGTATCATGAGTGTAATACTCAGAAGGGAACAACCTTAAATTTCCACACTGAATCCTTGTCTTGCCTTCTAAAGGCATTTCTATGCCAAGTCCTAATTTATTTTTGATTTTTCACACCGAAAGAATATTGTCACCCAGTTTACCATCACTTCTATGAAGAATCTTAACACTCTTTTAAAACTGACAACTACCTGGTGACATTTTGAGGCTTGAAAATTCAGATGCAAATAATCTGGAGAGACATAATGAAGGTGAAGTTAATGATGATCAGCCACCAACCATGTGCACAGCCCCTGTGCTGGGCGATGCTGACAGGAGAAAGAAGCAGGCTCAAATAGCCAGAGGTTCCTCTGGAAACTAATCTCAAAGTCTTATCCAGAATCAAAGCATTCCCCTGGGCAACCTGCAGGACATTAATATGCAACATGCAAAAAGCACACACGCACTGAGACTACAAACACGGCAACAAAAACTGCGCTGGGAGAAAAAGAACCCACCAGAAGCATATCTCCATGAATGAAAGCAAAACTCTCTCCGTGGTAATTTCATCAGCATCTCTTCAGTTCTTTTCCCAATACACCGTTCCCTGTGGGAATGTCTCCTTAGCATGCCATGGTTGGGTTTCTCCATGGTTGGGTGGTCCAGTGTCAGCGGATGGTAGTTCTGGGCCCCTGAGATGCTCTTAGCAGTCCCTAGTGTCTCAAGAGCTGCAACTCTGTTTCTGGTTCCTGCCCTGGTCATGAGAATTTTATCTTTATTTAGAGGTAAGGAGCAGCTAACACAGCTTGTTTGCTTTCTGCTCAGGAAAGCAGCTCTTGTAGCAACTTCCCTCAAGTATCTCCCAGCACTTCTGCAAAATCCTCAATGTGTGGTGCTCTACCGTGACAGGTAGAAGAGGTGAACTTTAGGCAGAAATATTTCTTGAGTCAAAACATTACTGCAGGATAGAAGCCCCACTTCACCTAACTCTATTTCAACCAAGCAGTCAATTCTGACCTAAGAATGACTTATACAGTTGGCAACTGCATTGACCTGGAGGAATCATGAACAGAAAACTCATGCCGGTCTGTTTTTTCTGTGGCCACGAGCTCCATCTCCACCAGGAGACCCCCAAAGGCTGCTCCTCCTGGAAGATGCAGAGCACCAGACTTTTCCATGTAAGGAATATCAAGTGTCAGGCTTTATTCCATGAAAAAAAATATTGTCTATTCCATATTACAGCAAATAATCTTTGAAGAAGAGGCACTATTGTCTTTACGTAAGGGCACACACACAAACACATACATATATTTCAATAGTGGTATTATATGAGGAAGTTATTATAATTAAAAGCTCTGTTAAAAACTATTTTAGCAAAACAACAAGAAAGAGACTGTCCTAACTGAGAAATATGGAAACTTCATTCCAAAGGCATCCCTGTAAGTGAATTTAGCAAAAACCCACTCAGGAGGAAGGGGAACGCAGATCTGGCAGAGAAATGGTAACGTTGAAGACACACAGCTCAGTTTTGGCCAACATGAGACCCAGAGACAATCCCCAGAGCAATTGTTTCAAACCATCTCAAAATATTTTCACATTGGGAAAATAAAAATGCTGAAAGCGTTCTTGAAGGCGAGGAAGACAACGCACAGGTTTGGAGCTAGATTTATGTTCTACGAATTCTTAAACATTACTTCCATTTCCTTACTGATGACCACTTGCACTTTCAGCTTCTCATCTGGGATTTCCTGACCTTGGTGATCTGAAGCAGAATGGTGCCATTTCCACTAGAGCACAGGTCTCGGGCGCATGGCACATTGGGACCATGTACACAGTGCTACCACATGCACAAGGTGCCGCACAAAGAGAAAACTCAACCTTTTGCCTCATAAGTCATCTCTTTCAAAGTGATCTAAAAACACTACACTCTTTGAGCAGCACAGCACATTTTAGACACTACAGAACCACTCTGAGCTGTCAGCATATTTCCAACAGATGGATGACTTCGAAGACCTCCAGTATAGAGGGTAATGTTAAGGATCTGCAGTTACTCAGCTAAAGTTGAGATGAGGAATGCCTTCTTCCCAGTCCTGGTTATTGAATTTGAAAACCCTCATAGGTTTTACTGTCAGAGTTGTTGCTTAAAACAGACTATTATAGGAATGAGTTAAAAAGGAATGACTGGAAAAACTTTAAAGGAAAACGAGGATGTATCTTTATCTTTTTCAGGTTAATGCAGTGACAAAAAAAAAAAATAGAGTTTCATGGTAAAGTAAAAAAATAATCATTGTCTTAGATTCTTGTTCTCAGAACAGCTTCTTGGTTTTTTTTTTTTACAGCTGAAACCTCCTTAATGTAGAAGTAAGTTCAGGGTGAACATGTTTTACTATAAAAAAGTTTACCAAAAGCAGAGACTAACCATGACCTGAAATGTAACTTAATATATTGTATTTCCCTGATTTTATTCTATTTCACAGTGACTAGTCTTCAACAACAGATAAAAATACTAAAGATAGGAAGTAGACCTAAAGTAAATGTCAAGTCAAAGAATAATCAGAAACCAGAGCAATAATAAAAAAAAAAAACCACATAAAAATATGTGTTACATAGCAAGGTAAAGAACTACAGCTCTATTACTGCAATTCTCTCTCATTTTCTGCATAAAACCATTTATATTACTGAAATAAGATATTATACTAACTATCTGCCTTCCCACTCCCTCACATTCCTTCACTTACCCATCTACAGATCCACGAACTAATCACCCTGTAAATTTGGCCTTCATTGTTCCAAGGTATCTTCATGTAATCAGCGCTCTGTGCAATGTCTGCTAGAGTTTAATGAGTATAAAATGGCAAAAAATGTGAATTGGAACATAGAACTGCTACTGGAATAGCTGAAGTTAATGCTTACATGGTGAAGCTGGCTGTATGACTAGAAGGTTGGAAGAAACATAGTTCTAAATAATGAGAATATAATTCTGACTATGTATATCTCTCCAGAGAGTGGTTTCAATGCACTAGAAAACTATGTATTTGTTAAACATAAATAACAAGCTTTTTTTTTTTATTTTTTTTTTTTTTATTAAGCATCAGGAAGGGAGCCGAAATAGTCTTGCAGGACTGGAGTTGAAAGCTTCACACTAAAAGGAACAGTTTGCAAACTGTTTCTCCTGTCGAGCTTTCATCTGTGAACTAAAATTGAGGGTTGTCATACCATTCTGTCATTGCTGACTAGGAGGTCCATGGGAAAATCAAGACTTTATGAATCTTGTGGAGAATTAAGTGCTTAAATTTCTCCTCTGGAGGCATTTGCCTTTGCAAAAGGCATTTGCCTTTCTTCTAAGCTTTTGGAGACATTTTATTTCTTCACCCTCAGTCAAGCTTCCAGTACCTTTTATGAAATCACCAGCACAATTTTGGATAGTTTGAGCAGGAGCATTAATTATCTACAAAATGGGCTCATAAATGCAGGAAGGGATATACTGCTCTGCAATCCCTCTTTCCCTCTCCAGCCCTACCTGGAGGACAGCCCATCCCTACTTACAGCCCCTTGTCAGGCTGTGCCCTTGAGCCCACCACCTACCCAAGACACTTTCTAGAGCTTTTACTCCTTCAATGAACCATTGCTCTGAAACTTTACATATAAAACAAAAGACAAAACTGTTCACAAGGTTTTTTTTTTCACTGATCTTCATAAGAGAATGCAATATTTAATAAATTAATCAATGTAAAGTCTCTAGGCAGGAGGGTTCTAAACTTACTGTCCTATGTAGGCATTTAATTTTGATTTACTGAGGAAGTTATTGTTTGTTAATCAGATAACATTATGAAACCTTAGTATGTATATGTCTGTTATACATTAATTAGTTAGCGTAGCAAGGGATCCTAAATACCACTAGAAGCTGCTTACACATCCCTTGAATAAATTTAATTACATGGAAAGAACTCAGGAGCACATTCTTCTCTATGGGTAACCACACATGAGAACCAAAATGTAACAAACAGTAAGGTCTTCAGACAAAAAGTGGCTTCTGGAATTCACATAAGTAGTAGATGTGGTAAAGCTGTATGTGATAATCCTGTATGATAAAACTGCACACGAAACAAACTTTTCAGTGAATTTTTTTTTTTTCCCCAAGCAAATTCACCAGGTCTGTATAGGAAAATCAGAAGTCAGCTTTTTAAAGCATTATCCATATGTTTTGCCTGTGACTTAAGAACAGTTTATCATAAATCTGGACACCCCATGTGAAGGCATGATGACATCATGAACATCTTATTCCCTCCCAGTAACTCATGGCCTCTTGTATCTCCATATATTTGCACCTTCGGTTTAAAGACTTCTCTCAAATATTCATTGGATGCAGCTCACAAATGGAAAACCCCAATATTGTCTGGATTTAACCTGCCTTTTTCTATGCCAGGCACCCCTCACTGTTCCTTCAGCAGGCAAACAGTCTGAGACTCATGGATTTATTCCCCATGCTGAGAAGTGCACTTGCTCACTGTAGCCGTGTGAGCTTGCCTCTCTATGCCCACAACTCTGGTTTATGTTCCCTCTCCAGCATGGGATAAAAAATCTTTCTTAATTTAGTAATAATTGTGTACATGGCCTTTGTAAATTTGGCTTATGAAAGAATATTACTGCTTAGAAGGTAATCACATATTTTCACTCAGACATCATTTTTAGAGCATGTGCTGCAGCTAAATATTAACACCAAGGACTAATTTCAGTGATTTTCCTCATGATACCCTAATGCAACCAGGTAATGACTCTGTGAAAGAGCAGCCATCCTGTCTGGCCAGCGTTAGTCCTCCTCCAACAGCTCCTCACCAGCTCATCCCTTGTTTGGTGAGAAAGTCATCACTTCTCAATGCACCCACATCCTGGAGAATGCAAAAACAAGTAATAGTCTGTGTCACATGGTGACAAATACAGTTCAAAGTGCCATTATCACTTGTTCTCACAGTGATAATTAATCCCATCATCATTATCATAATGAGAAACCATGTTCAGAAAATGCTGATTGAAAAACTCCAACATAAAAAATACAAGTCATTCACTGCCCTATCAACCTAACTGATTCTTACATTTGCCGTTGATTAGCACACAGCCTTCCAAATAATTTTTATACCCCCATCCAAACTTTTCTAGTGTTCTTATGTTTCACTTCATGATTTTTTTTTTAAATGTTCCACTCTAGCATGAAGTGCTAGGATTGCACTTTTGTTCATTAATTTATGATGGATCTTTAATCAGAATCTTCTCCTGATTTTTCTCCTCTCCCAGTGATGTGGTGACAAAGAAAGGGAAAGAATTTGAGTGAGATATAAATAAAAAGAGAGAGAAGGCGATCAAGGAGCAGATAGAGAGAAAAATGAGCTATGAATTGCCATAACTACAAAAAAGACATGGTTTTAGGGACTGAATCCATGTAATGCCCTTGTTTCCAGCCCTGCCCATCCCCACCAGGCAAAAGTTCAAAGCATGCCTGGGGCTGCTGAGCATCCCTCAAACATGACCAACCTGGGCCTCAATGCCCAAGAATACCCCTTGCAGCCCTCCCTATGCTGGTCTGGAGTCAGACACAGCTCTGGGGCACGCTGAGGTAGGACACAGGCTGGGAGGTTTCAAGATGGAGCTGCCAAGCACATGTCAGTGCTTGGACACCTCCATGATCTCCACATGTCCTCTAGGCTCAGCCATGCAGAGGGCTGCAAAGGCAATTAAAACCACTTCAGCTTTTTACTGCACTTTTGAAATACAACAGAGACTCTCATTTCAACTTTTCATGCATCTTCCTGTATTAACAGTCTGAATCTAATAAATAATCTAAGCCTATCACTCATAGGCTACTCTTCAACCAGGCTGATAAGGCAAATCTAGACTACGTTAGATAAGCATTACTTTTTTTTTTTCCCCCCAGTTTTAAGCCCACAATTAGCCTGCGTAAACATCAAATGAGGCGTCTGAAATCAAAGGACATTATACACCACTGGGAATATGGCTTTCTTTATATTTGGCCATATGTACACACAGGAATCTATGTAATACTATACAGTGCTAACTTTTAAAATCCTGGACATCAGGAGTGTTCCTAAAATATATGCTGCATAGAGAATATATCAATATTCTATAACACTATATGGAATGACCTGATACTGGCTGCAATTAAAGGGTTGCACTGTAAACAAAGGTAGATCAGTTGATCAAAGTGGCTTCTTTTGGCATTTTATCTGTTCTGAATACATGAATTCACCCCCGGCATGGCTGTGTACAAATGCACAATCGTTACATGACAAATTAAAAAGGGGCACATAATAAGCTGAAGTCATCATAAATCATATAATAAACATATGAATGAGAAAATTCAATAAACGATATGTTTTCACAACAACTTCACCCCCTCCCATTAAATCCATATACCCCTAGGACTTGTTCTAATATTCTCAATTCCTAAGTACACATCATCTATTTAAAAAAGAAAAAAATAAAGTACAACTCACCCTGCCAGGATATGTTTTGTCCTCTCACTTTTTTGTCTGGCATTTTCTCTTCTGTGGCCAAAATTCAGCCTCCAGCCCATGGCTATTTTGGATGGAAAATGGTTTCTCGCTCTATGAAAACTTGTCCATTGTAAAAACATTTGATCATCAAGAAAGCAAGTGAATGGGTGGAGAGACACAGGGAAAGATCTCCTTGGACACTGCTACTATGCCTTCTTAAGGCAAATAGTTTGGATTTATGATTCCTGCATCCTATGTAAGCGCCTTATGTACTGAATTTTTGGACAAAGTAGGCTGAGAGTTTCCTTTGGTGTAAGCTGAAACTCCAGCTTAAACCCAACAAACTTCTCTGGTGGATCTATTGCAAAAAGAAGCACTTTTTTCCTACAGTTTTTGTTGCAGCAAACTCTGTCTTTGCTACAAAGAAACTCTCTCTTTTTTTTTTTCTTTCCCCAGCTTAGAGTTTTCTAGTACATGGTTTCCAGCAAATTTTCCTTTAGAAAGAAAATTAATGTTTCTCTAATGTCGAGAACACACTGGGGTTTAAACCATCTTCTTTCCACCTCTCCAATGTGACTTTGGAGAAATCACTTCTAATCCCATGTTGCACAGGTGTCAGAAGTGATCTTATTTAACAGTTTTGATAATTAATTTGACAAAGAATGTTCATATACCAATTACATTTTTTTTTTTTTTCCATGACTTTGGAAGGCATTGCCAACCCAAAGGAATATCATACAGGTAAATTAAATGATCTGAGGACTGCAGTGAAAGAAGTAGGATAACATTTAGTAAAGAAAACCTGCAAATTCAAGAATTTAGGGGTGAACAATCAGATTTTTTTGCTGACAGTGTGAATTTATTGCCTAGAAACTGAAGAGGAAAGCTAAGATCTCACAGTATGCTGACTATAAGCCACAGGTGCAGTGTACCCATGAATGTACATGGTAGAGACATGGTAGGATAGGGCAGGAATTGTGCTATCATTACAAGTAGAAAATTATTCATACTGTTGTAGAAGGCCATGTTAATACCATGTTGGTATTACCTGATGCTTCAAATTACTCACACAGGAGGAAAACTCATCAAAATATGAAAAAGGAATACTCGGGCAAAAGTCCAACTCCTCTTAAGTGATGAGTATGAAACAGAAAGTACGAAACAAAATGAGTGAAGGCTGGGGTTACACCTATTGTGTGGCACAAGTATGAACAGCCATTCACTAGCTACAGATAAATTCAGACTATTAGAAGAACATGTCTAAATGACACCTTTGGACAGGAGAGAGGTTCTCCATAGCAGTAGTGGAGGCAAACAGACAACCTGAGTCACTTTATGAAGCCAATTCCATCGTATGCTTGCTGGGGACTGAATTTTGTAGCCCATGCTGTCACTTCAGCTACGTGGCATATTTCTAGCCTATTCCATGACATCTTCAGTCACTTGAGTCCCAGGCTGAAACAAAAGATGTGACCTCAGGAGTTGAGTGTATCAGTTCTATGAGCACTCGTTTGCATTGGATCTGTCACTCAGGAGAGACATCTACATTCCATACGTATCCCCGTAAAGTGCTGCTCTAGTACCACACATCTCTATAAACGTAGATGCGTCACAGGTATTACATACATGCACCCATACAGGTTACAGATGCTCTCTATACAGGAATAGACCTGTAAATGTATGTTTGAGATTCATAATGTTATTATCCCATTAAACGTGTATAAAAGACCATGTTTCTCTAGTTCCACTAGCTTGAAATACCAGTTACGGAGTCCACTCCATTTTGCTATCCAGCCAAATAGCATAGAGAAAGCAGGATCCTAAACTAATTTTTCTTACACTAAAACCTATCATCTTATGCAACTAACTCATCTGATTTCCATGATCATAAGGAACTGTATAATATTAAATTATAACAACAGCAATCAAAGGCATGGGGAGCAAGAGGATTCTCGATTGCAGCCCATGCATCACTCAATATCACCACAGAAGAAGAGATTGAAAAGCACATCAATTCACATAACTTCCTCCCAATGCCCATTGTCTTTTTCAGTTCCTAATGATGCTGAAGTGTCTCCATGATTAAAATTTAAAGGTTTCCCAGTAACCAAGTAATTTGCCCAAAACTCCTTATCTAGCACTCACCATGAAAACTCTGATTTTAATATACCATTAATCAAGCTCCAGCCAAGTTTACTACTGATACTTTCAATTATAGAGGAACTAACTTCATTTTTCTCAGTGTGTCAGTGAGAGACCACTTCCTTGATTAGCCACAGACCCTAAAAACAGATGGATAACAGGGCTGGGTTTGATGCACTTTACGGAGGGAACTATTTGTCGTGAATTACAGATCAGTAAACAGAATTGGATCTCTCTGCTGTGGGAGAAGCTTCAGCCAAATTTCGAGACGTACACACGCTATTATCATAAAAAAACATTAACCGATTTCAAGTTTTACACTGTCATAACAATATGTGATTTGATTAAATGTAAATTAATGCAACGGTGAATCTGACGGGCAAGTTCTAAAGATCAGCATATTTCACAACACAAACATTTACACAAATGCGCACGAGGCGTGTTTAATTTAAGCGTATGAATAGATCCGCAGTCTTCAATAGGACATCTCGTGCTCTAAGTGATGCACGTGCACAAAGCGATTGCAAGATCAGTTATCAGAAAATGATCCCCGGTACAATTTATAAGAATTCCAACAGATTGCAAATAGCTATGATTTGTCACACAACATCTGGTCTCTTCTCCCCGCAATCAAATGGACAAATGGAAATAACAATACAGACTGTGAAACTGCAGCTTGTAAAAAACAATTAGAGGGAAAGGGACTCATACCTTACCCTGCCGGACTGATGGAATTTCCACAGGACCGTTTGACTCGGCTAACAACGAATCAGCGTTTGTTTGAGCTCGAGGGCGGTTTCCACAAAACAAGGATTTAATTCCAAAGTTATTTACCCAGCCACAGTGAACTCTTCAGGAAAGCCTCTGGCAAACCAGGACTGGAGCTTCTGTTTGTGCTCCAGCAAGTCCAAAAGAGCTTCACCTGGTCTGCAGGATCAACCTGCTGCACAGCAGCAGCGACAGCGCATTGGCATCACGTCAAAATGGATGAGCAAGAGAAGCATCTCGACATAATTGTGAGGTTTATACTTATAAATATCAGTAAGATAATTAAAATGCACTTGGCTTTGGATGCAACCAACCACTAGACAATGATTTCTTCTTTTTCTTCAACTAGAAAATGTGACAGCAGTTCCAGTTACATTACAAAATTGCAAGAACTGTCTCAACAGTGAAATAGCAGGGAAAGGTCACAGTATCTTGGCTGTGATGTCATAGTCATACCTTAAGAGCCACCTCAAGAGTTACAGTTAGGAATATCCAACACAAAGCTCAGATTTATGCATTTCAGTTCCAACTGAAAAAATAGATAACATTTTTGAGAGAGAAAAGAAAATACTAAAGAGAGTACATACTCTACAATAACAGCAATTGAGACAAATTTTCATTCACAGCATTATTCAAAGTCTCCGGATGGCACTGTTTGCTAATGAGCTTGATTATCTGTGCAACCTGACTAAAAAAATAAGTGTGATAGTTAAGAAAAGAGCAATTACATGATTCTTTGAAATTCCTGAGTGTACTGTCATTCAAACTTAGCCCTCACATAGAGTTGGCATTCTCAACATCAGTTCATAGAATGGGAGGGTAGTTAAAAGCTGGTTAAATGATGGGTAAATAGGGTAGTTAAATAATGGGAAAATAGGGTAGTTAAATAATGGTTAGGTAGTGAAATAAGTTTTAGCTCATACACATTGTGAGGTACCTGAAGACAAACCCCAGCATCTCTTTAGGTCAAGGATGCAGTTTATATGTGGAAACCTGTTTTATGAAGAGACAGTTGAGTAAGATAACAGAGTTCCTTTAGAATGATGTCAAAAGAAACTAAAGATTTGGATGTTTTCTCAGACTGCAAGCAAATCTGCTTTCTTGGTGTGACTGACCTCACCACAGAGCTTCTCTCAAAAGAAACTCATCATGCATTCACAAGCAGTGAAGACAAGAAAAGATTTAGGCAAGAAACAAGTTTTTTGGTATTCATCCAAAACAAAGTTCCCAAATTCCTACCCCTTACTCTTCCTATAGCATTCTTTCTCCAACAGTAATCAAGAGTACAAAGTAGAACAGATAAGCCACACACCAAAAAAAACCCAAAACCAAAACATCACCTTGGTTTTCCCTGAAGTTGTACTTTATCCCAAACGTAGTAATACCTTTTTGTATGATTTACAACGTTAACCAATTCTTTTCTGTCAACTCGCAATTTTTTGGCAGATCCCTTTTGCATGATTCATGAACGACCAGTAAAAGGCTAATTGTTCAAATTAATTTGCGTAAATGACTAAGCAAGAGATAACAAAATTACATCTGCACTTGTTTGGCAAAGATTCAATAGCAGCGGCCCTGTACTGCCAGCTGCTTCCAGACAACACTCTTGCAGAAATTAAAAGCTACAAATATTAATTAATACACTTTTTTGGTACGTTAATTTGCACTGAAAGGTTCCGGAGTACAAAACTGCTGAGAAGATGAACCATGATAATTAGAATTAATGGGATGGATGCATGTTTTTTGCAGCTGAAGTTTTAAAAACCCATGAATGGAACTGGGAACTTGGAACTGACATTCTCATAAATCTCTATGATAATGCCGCTATTAGTATTAGAAGGATTAAGTACTGTGGCTCCAGCGTTATCCATCACATGACACGTTGTATCCCATCTGTCACTGCAGCAGCTAAGACATGATAGCTGTCCTTGAGGAAGCCGTATGAAAAGCTTTGGGAATTCAAGGAATTGTGGTGCTGAGTGTCGGGCTACAAAATGAATAGCTCAAACCTCTGACTCTCAAACAGAAATAATGGCCGGTGCTCTGTACTTGTCAGCTTAGTGCTTTAACAAATACTCCGACTATGGTATCTGTATTTAAGTTAAGTTAAGCAGTCTGAATTATAGATAAATCAGGCAGGGAAAAAGAACAGTCAAATGTCACCGATTTTTATCTTGAACTCATTTCTGGCTTTGTAGGTTGGGTGTCTCTTGGAATTGTTTTTACTGATGTTCACCCTATTAATTTTGCATATTTTAGGGCAGCCACCACCACTGGAGCACTACTCAGTATATTGAAATAATGAATTTTTACATGAACTCGCTAACAAGACTATTTACCTGCTTCACAAGACTATCTGCACGTTATGATGATGTAAATCCCCTTCTACATTGTTGGAAATGCTGTTGTGAGAAAACAAAATTTTCAATGCTTTTCATCTTGAAACTTTGCCCGACAAATTAATTTGAAATTTTGTCTTAGTTGTATCCAAACTTTTGAAAAATTATTGCATTTTTATATTCTAAAAGTACTTTACAGGGAAAACAACGCAGCAAGACTATGCCACCAATTTTACTAGTCAATTTTTCAAGGCTAAGAAAAGTAATCAAAAAGGAGCTTTCAAGCTTTCAGGAGGAAGAAATTGTTAAACAACCCTTTTACTTGTATTTTTAATTATATCTGTGCACATGCGCAAAGCAATTGGTGTGAAAGGCTGAAGCAGAAGGCACATGTGAGAAGGACCAGGCAGTGGAGAGGCAGCAGAGTGTCTTGGGAAGGAGTGGCTTCCTCATCCCATTCATGCTAAAAGCCACATTGTGGTGTTCATCAAAGCTGGACAAAACAGGCAAAGCCCCCCCCCCCCAAACAAGCCTGCACGAAGTAACATATGCTAGAGAGTAGGCTGCCAGGCTCAATCCACAATGTATTACCCCTGAGTAGTTTGGTAGGAAAAAAATTAAAAAACAAAAAAATCTAAAAATTAAAATTATGCTTTCACAATTTCTCAGAATCCAAGAACATTACTTTACATACATGGTATTTCACGTACCAAGGCTGACCGTGAAAACCTCTGTCCTTTTATGGGACGATAGTTGAGTTCAATCCATTCAGCTAAAAATTTTGTCGTATAATTCCAGCAAAGGCAGATAATCAGCAAGGTAATTTTATCCCTATTTTCTAGCATAACATTCTCACAGAGTACCCATGTTATTTTTCTTATCGTAGAAGAACATTATTATTCCTTTACTTTGAGCTTACTGGATCATTTCCCTCTTCTACAATGAGATAAGTCTGCTTCTATTTGGCTTTTATTCATCTGCATGAGCTAAAAAATAGTAAAATTAAAGAAAAAAAACCACCACAAGCAAAAGCAACTTGTTATGCCCCATCTCTGATGACATCATTGAACAAAATAAAAAATTCTTCTTGACCCTGATCCTCAGCATCTGGGTTGTTAATAATTGTGCAGTCAGACTGCTCTTCAATCTCTCAGCACAAAAAGCCAATGCAAATCCTTCCATCTCTGGGCGCTGGATCAAACCATGAGCCCAGTGGTGAGGGTTGGTGCCGAGTGCTCTTTCCTGCCTCCCCAAACACAGATTTCCAGTGCCCCATCCATCAGAAAAGCCTAAGAATCACAAGATAGATGCATCCTGTAGACTTTATCTGGAGAGTAATAATAATCAACATTATTATTTATTAATTATTGTGAATTACAATATATGTAAATACTTTTTCCTCACCAATAGCATTTGATTTATAGTCCAAAATATTCACCCGGGTGGGTGGCTACCACTGAGCCTCCAAAATTAATTATCTTTTCCCTTTCTACACTCTGAAGACACAAGTGTTTACCCCTACACAGAGATGCGAGACAAAAACTGCTCCACTGGCATACAGCTGCCACATGGAATAAACTATTCAAAGAGGGTTTGAGTCAAGTAATATCAGTGATTAAAGATAAAAACAAGTAAGCTCATGACCACAGCACAACGGGTAACACAAGAGAAGAAAACAGGAGCGTGGCTAAAACAGTGCGCAGAGCAAAACACAAAATTGGTTCCTAACCACCTAAATTGTTAAATAGAAAATAAAACGTGGGAGGGAGGGATATAAAATCAACAACATTTTTGCATTTGAGTAGCAGCTTCCACCCAGAATGTCCCAAGCACTTTATTGATACTTGTGTGGCTTACGATCTCTAAAACCCCAGTGGGTTAACCGTTACCACTACGGTTTTGCAGAATAGAAAAAGAAGCACAAAGGGGATAAATGACTTGCCCAGAACACAGGAAAACTCAGCTGCAAAGGAAGGCAGTGCCCTGGCTGGGCTCCGGTGATGCCTGGGATGTTGGTCCTAGAGCTTGTCTGCAACACCCCCAGGGTGGCACCCATTGGGCAGGAATGTCCCGAGTACGGAGGGGTTTTTTTTTTGTCATTGCAGCAGATGTGATTTGAGACTGCTAAAGATCACCCTGAGCAATAAGTAGTCTGGTGCCCAGGGAAATTGTTCTGGAATATAATTATCACCTCCACATTGTCTCATTAAAGCTAAGAGTAATTGTGGTGGCCATTTGATACCCGTTTGTCCAACGTGGATTTTGCTCTTTCTCTCTGGCTTTAATCAACATACCAGATCTGATGAAACTTTACAAATTAGGCAAATGTGCTTTTGGAAAAAAGTTCTCACTATTTTTGATGATGCTGGTTTTTTCTCACTTGTGTCTGAGTCATGAAATAAATTCCTGGCCATTTCTGACGCTCAAGTTCATACCGAGAGCAACTGGAAGATGAGGAACTTAATTATTAATTTAATTAACTTCCTTTAGGCTGTAATAATAGACCTACATTACTAAAAAGAGTACTTAGATTTGCATTTATGGGCCTTTACTGAAACCATTTTCTTCCCTTGAGACAGTCCTTTCTTTTTCCCCTCTCAACAGGCCTACTGTCTGCCATTAGATCTTTGGAAATGTTTAATATTCCCCAAATCTTCTCAAAGAAGCTCAACATAAAGGATGTTACTGGAAGAAGATATAAGACTATACAAATCAGAGATGGTCTCGTATTTAAAAACAACATTGCTTTTCTTTTTGCTGTACTAACTGGTCAGGTTAAGCACCATTCTCTGACATTTTAACAAACTTCCCTGTTTCTGCATCACGCAGACTAAGACTGATAGTGACAACCTTGATGCCCTGTACTGTGACATAAGGCTGAGATGTAGACAATCTACAGATAGTAGGCAGCTGTCACCCAAAACTAGGGGAATTTGTGCCTCAGGGCAGGTAGGAAATAGGTTACGGTGGTCAGTGAAAAGAGCATACCTAACCATGCTCACTCACATCCAATGCCCACAAATGCTGCTCAGATTCTGCACGGGTGGATGAACCAATTTTTTCAGGAAAGGTTGATGGGTCACTTCTCAGTAGATTTCTATGGACTTCCAGAACACAAGCACTAAGAATAGAATATTTTTAAACCTGTAAAAGCAGATTTTAAAAATAGCCATATTCATAGAAACATAGAACAGTTTGGGTTGGAAGGGACCTTTCAAGGTCATGTAGTCCACACCCCCTGCACTGAGCAGGGACATCTGCAACTAGAGCAGGTTGCTCAAAGCCCCAGCCAAACTCAACTCGAATAGTTCCAGGGCTGGGGCAGCCACCACCTCTCTGGGCAACCTGGGCCAGGCTCTCACCACCCTCAGCATCAAAAATTTCTCCCTCCTCTCCATTCTAAATCTCCCTCTTGTAGTTTCAAACCATCCCCCCTGGTCCTGTCCCAACAGGCCCTGATCAAAAGTCCCTCCCCATCTTTCTGACAGGCCCCTTCAACTCCTGAAAGGCCCCAGGAAGGTCTCCCCAGAGCCTTCTCCTCTCCAGGCTGAACCCCCCAGCTCTCCCAGCCTGGCCTCCCAGCAGAGGGGTTCCAGCCCTCCCAGCATTGCTGGGGCTCCTCTGGCCCCACTCCAGCAGGTCCCTGTCTCTGCTGTGCTGAGGACTCCAGTGCTCAACACCAGCCCACACTGTTGACACTCTAAGTCTGTTTATTTCATACAGTTTAATTTTAATTAAAAACAAACTATTTTGACACACAAACTGCAAATTTTTTATCTGTGATAAAAAGCTTTATCCAGTGTTAGGTTTTGTCTCCCCAACACTGCCCCTTACCAGACAGCATCTGAGTAACTCCTTTATTTTACATCTTAGCACTACCAGGTCAAAACACTTGCATACTGGCAAGGAAAAAACATTTCTAAGATTTTCAAGCTGGCCTTTCCTGGCATATTCTGCAACAACTTTCTGTGCTGTTGCTGGTGAGAACACACGTGCCTTGGACTGGTCAGAGTCAGTGTCCTCTAAATTCACACTGAGCACTAGAGAGAAATCAAAAATGAAAATAAGTTTTTTCCCAGCAAAATAGAGTTAGATTCTCAATTAGAAAATATTAATTAAAAAAATGTAACCATCTCAAGAATAGAATATCCTTTGCACAAATCTCACAGCCTCATTTCCTAGCAGTCTCTTGACAACTCTCAGAAGCAGCTTCTGGTGGCAAAGGGATGGTGCTAGCCCAAGACTAAGTTCAGATATGGAGAACAAGAAGCATCTTAGAAGAGCCCATTTGTACTGCTCCAAGAGAAGGCTTTAGTTATGCTTTCCCCTTGACTGAACAGGCTGGGGAGAGCTGAAGGAGCACATGCAACTTTGAGGACAATTTCCATGTGGACATGGAAGGGGACACCCCCCCCCCCGGCCAATTTTCTTTATTTACATTCTTTTATTTTCCCCTTAGGAAGTCCAGTGTATTACAATATAACAGCCTGCCAACATACACCACGGTCATGTTTCCCCCCCATTCCTCTTACACAGCATTGACAGGGTTTCTCATGATTTACCAGGATTTTATGAAGAACCCCAGTGACTCTTTAATATGCCCTGTTTGTTATCACAGTCCCTGAGCCACAGCCTATAAATAGGAGCAGGAGGTGCCTCCAGTATACAGTACACAGTTAACCAAAGCATTTGCAAATATACAAAGCCTGGGGTCTGTATCCAAGCAAAGGCTTAAGAATTGTATTTTAAGAAGTAGTGAAGTCTTTCATCACTTTTTAGTGCAAACTTCTCTGCATCTATGTTGTTGCTCCTAATTTCCTCACCAACTATTCAAAGATCAACCCTACAACATCACTTAGCAATAAATGAGTGTTCAGGCTGAACAGTCTTAACCAGCTCTACACCCCCTCAGTACCTGCATCCCTTCCATAATCTTCATAAATACAAAGGTTGGGGTTCTTTTCTGCGTGCGTTATTTTCTTTTCCACATTTCCCTCTAAACGTCCCTGTGGTGCTTTGCATATTTTTGGTCACAACCATAATGGAAACAGGAGCAAGAGAGGGGCAAATCCGCAGCTGCAGGAAAAGAAGCCCTCTGTTTCTACGCAGACCAGATCTAATGTGCGTATGAGAAGGGCCACCTTGATCCAAGCAGCTTACACCCTCTCAGCCCTCCTCTTCAGGACCATGCCAGAGGGTGGCAAGGAAGAAATTAGTTATATTTGTGCATCAGGCAACCTAATTCCCTCATGCACGGTTTCAATAGAAAGAGACACCAGGAGCTTTAGAAATGTGTGGCTAATTATACATCTCATCAAACGCTTACACTCACAATGAGCACAGAACACTTGTCTGCTCCACCACCTATCCCCTTCCCGGGTTGTCCTTTTTAATGGTCTCTTATGTAAAGACAGTTGTCTGCTTAAATATTTGAAATCTGCCAGTTTAGAAGATTTAAAGTATTTTAAAGATGCAGAATAGTTTTTAATTTATTTTTTGTGCCCTTATCATTCAAGAAAACCTTCACTGATACTTTTTTCTTAATTAAAAAAATCCCTTTGGGCTATGAATGCCAAGTTTTAGCCCACAGGGAATTTTTATTGCAGATATAAACCCCTGGAAATCAGAGTATGTGTGTACATATACTAGAGAGCCTGATAAACCCTTGACTGTGACACTGCTACTGAGGGCTGCTGTAATATCTGATGACAAAACTGACAGATTACTTCTGATGAGAATGTGGAACCCTTTTTGTTTTTAACTTGACCCTGAAGACATGTCATAACATTTGTAATATCTGCAATAAAGTGTCAACTATACTGCTGTAAGACTGCTGGAGCTTGGAGTTAAGCATTCAGTTTAGTGCTCCTACAGCTTTCAATTTAAAATAAAAAAAGACTCTTAATTTCCTTTTGGACAGTCCAAACCTAGTATAACTACACTAATTTGTCTTGGCAAATATGAAGCAGTAGTGAGGAACATGACTACTGGAAAAAAAAATCCAGAGCTATAGACAAAACAGAATAAAATAAGCCTATCAATTGTCTCCACATAAATTCAAGATTTACAGTTCGACAGAAATAAGCTGAAGAAGGGATTGCAATAAAGTGAATGTCAATGACCACATCAGTAGCAGGCCTAACATGATTTCAGTTGGCTGCGAACTAAAATTCTACTCTAACCTCCAAGCTATGCAAGGTTCATGAAGTACTTTAAGACCATTTCAAGAGGGATAAACATGTCAATAAAGTCTTCCATCCCTTATTGTCAGACATGCTGCTCTGAAGACTAGTCATTCAATTAGGAAAACAGATCCTCCTGGCCTGGTCTCACCAATCCTGTTATCTCCCACACATCATTTCATCCCACTGTTGAACCACGTGATTCACAATGACCATAGAAAGCCTCATCTTGCCATTAATACATCTTCTCTTTGAGTCCGAGATGGTATTTCCAAAGAAGCTCTATACAGACCGGAACAGAGACATCTCAATTCTCTGATAAACTTGTCCCAAAATTAATAGCTTGAAATAAAAGTGAGCACCACGCACAAGACCGTGAAAGACAATATTTTGCTGCCACTAACAAGAGCTGATTTCTTTGTCTAAGCGTACAATATAGTAAAACTGAGCTTTATTTCCCAAGAGATGAAATACCTCATTTATTTGTGTAACTTCCTCAGACTTTATATTCTTGTGTGTTTCAGGACTTCAGTAGTTGCCTTCTTGTAATATTTCAGCTTTTAAGCTGTTTTCTTGCCTCACTGAACTCACATAAGATACATCTGAAAGCTTTAGTACAAATTTACTTCGAATAAAGTCTTCAATTCATTTTCATGGCACCAAAAAGACAGCTTTAATAACTGCAATGACAAATAAACTGGAAATCATTCCAGGCCTTTTCACTTAACTGACAAGTAGAACGCTCTCATAATGAGCCGCAGGTTTTACGTTTTCTCTTTGACCATAATAGCTTCATTTAAGAGCGTCAGACCCTGACACTTCATCATTTATCTACATTATTTCTCATCTTCTTTCAAATAAATTATGGAATACTAGACTGAGCACATAAAAACAAAGTGACTTGTTATCTGTAAACAGCAAGATAAATTGTCCAGAAGTTCCTCATTTAGTTCCTTTTAAATTTAAGGGCAAGTTATTGGTTGTACCTTTTTTTTTTCTATCCCAATTTTTTGCATTTTTTTACAGCCATCTTATTCTGTTGCCAGTGGCCTTTGTGCAGCCATCCAAAGCCTGATGATAGCGCAGAAGGCATAAAATAATTCCATTATCCCAAGGTTGGACAGGGTAGTGCAGAAAAGAAAAAAAATATTGAAAAAAAAGTCAAATAAACAACTTACATGGATATTTCTCTCCATCTGTAAAATTCCTCGTCCGTAATACATCTTGTCATACTAGCAAATGTGACACATCCAAAGTAATGAACAGTGGGTCTGTAACTGTCCTCGCCTTCAGAAAGATAGCTCTGATATTTGCCATCAGCAAAGGCCCCCCTTCCCTGGTGAAACACGTTAATTCCTGTCCTGGAGTGGTGTCGAACAATCAGAGTTCACGTTTATTTTATTTTAAAAATCAAACTGTCTGAAGCACAATTAGCAATACCACATTTACATTTTAATTATTAGCGACAGATGAAATTAAGAGAGGTTCGGTTTAACAAACCCGCGCGTTTCCACCGCAGCTCCTGCTGTGAAAAAAAAAAAATCACTGAGCGCATCTACCCAACGACCCTCAGCCCCCGAGCCAAGTCCTGAACCAAAAATCTGTAAAGCCACACCAGTGGCAAGCAGCCATCAGCACATTTAACCCTGCCAAGAGAGGGACTCTCTGGGAGACCAGTTAGACTACTCCTGGTTTAGAGACAGGGAAATAGAGACTTGACGTGTCTGTAGTTGGATTTCAACAGCCAAATTCGATACTCTCCGTTCCAGTCACTGATTTTTAAACCCTACATCTCAAACCAAAATAAAAACCAGAAAAGCAAAAACTAGGTAGGAAGCCTTTTCACAACTGCCCTTTTTACTTTGAAAGACTTCTTTAAAAGTACAACAGAACTAGGACGTTAATGAATTCCTCATACTAAGAGAGACTCTGTCTCTCACCACCACCCTTATGAAAACAAGGCGCTGACAAGAGCCTGGAAAGCTCAGACGACTGGTCTAGTGGGAGGTGTTCCTGCTCATGGCAAGGGGGTTGGAACTATATGATCTTTAAGGTCCCTTCCACCCCAAACCCTTATATGACTTGGAAGGACACTTGATGCAAGTAAGCCAGCTTAGCTTGAGCTTTCACTTTTGGTGGCAATTTTAGATGGACTTTTTGACCAGCGCACTGAACTGTCACCCATGCTGAGACATGGGGACATCACAAACAATCCCAAGCTCTGTGTGATGGTCAGGTTTGGTAGCAATCCACACAGTGGAATCACAAGTTTTATGACCAGAATGGTGACCAATTCATGCATGAATTTCTCCAAGTCCATGGTGCAGAAATGCACCTACACATCACTATTGCTCTCACCTTGGATCCATGGAAGTCCACAATTCCTCATGTCCAACCCCATAGACATAACCAGCTTTGCAGAAAAAAACAGTAGGGTCAGATGAGGACTTCTCATAGGATACCTCAGCAAGTTTAAGGCCAGACCTTGACCCATTTGATTTTCCAGGTAATTTTTCTTTCAAGCTCTTCCCTTCCCTCTCTTCTCCAAGCTCCTAGTGCTGGCACTGTGGGCACCCAGCCATCTTGCAATTCAATCACGTTATCTGTGCAGCGCAGGCAACAATCAAATAAAGACCAAAATAAGAGTTTAAGCTGAGGTTCCCATCAGTTGCAATCCCATATACATAACATTTTAATTATATCTCATCTCCAGTGTAATAGTTAGAGATGCCATTTGATACAGCTTTTTTTTTATTATTATTATTTGAAAAATTAAATCTAACTAAATTAGCAAAAATAAAGTAGTAAAAGTTAATTGGGAATTATCTACTCCAAAATAACTCTTACTGGTAAATGCTTTGTGTGGTTATAAAAGGCTGATAAATATAATTGTATTTATGTAATGAGTATCATGTTTAATTTACTGTACTTGGTTGTTATACACCATTTTATGCAGACCTCATAAGCGAGCTTCATATTATCACTTGTAAGAAAGAATAAATAAATCACAATCAGATGCAGCAGATAGGAAACGTCCGACAGATTTTGAACAAGGTAGCGATTAGCAATTTATCCAGAGAAATATTCCGGATAATCTGCATCTGCATGACCTAAAAAATAAGAGCATTTAGTAACACTCTATAGGCTGATGGCTCACCAAGCCTAAGTGGCTTGGTGCAATGCCTGTGACCTGGCATATGTAGCCTATGGTTTAAGAGCTGCGATGTTAAACTCTGAGCTCTCCTCTGCTGGGCAATTAGAGCCGAGCGCGCGACAATGGAGCAATGCTTGCTCCTGGCATGGCTGTGCTCTGTAGAAGGGTGAAATTTCTTTTTTCTTTTTTGTTTATTTCCCCTTTAATTTGGGTTTGGTTTTTTTTTTGTTTTGTTTGTTTGGTTTGGGGGGGGGGGGGTTCTTGGGTTATTTTGGGGTTTTTTTTTTTTGGCCTTTAATCTTCAGTTAATACAATTTTGGTCAGATGTTCTCACGTTCCCAAAAGTGCAAATCAGCCCAGCTGCTGACTTTGTGGGTTTCTCCATTTGCTCTGGTTTAGGGCCAGACTTGAGATGATGCCACTTTTCTGTTACCGTTATTAAAAATTATAAGCATACATACACACACACAAAAAAAGCCTTGGCATAACTCCCCTGGTAAATGTCTTTAAAACTGAGCAGCGTTATGTCCACCGCCGAAGATCTGCACATAATCCACGCACGTTCGCACCATTTACCCAGCAGAAAATACCCAAAAGGAAGGTAAGGTTTCTCTTTCTGAAAGTTTTTCTTTTTCAGGCTTAGTTTGGAGTCTGTCATCCGATGCAATAAAAACCAACCACATGACCTGAAGCAATCAGTGAGAAAATGGCACTCTAAAATGATGGGGGAAAAAAAAAATTAAAATACACATAGTGCTGTAGTTTGTCTGAACCAAAATTCAACATGCAAGAAACAGGAAAAATTCAACTTTAAATGGCCCCTTTTATGGGGCTAGACTCTCGTCAGTGGTGCCCAGAGACAGGACAAGGGGCAACAGGCACAAACTGGAACCCAGGAGATTCCACTTAAACATAAGGAAGAAGTTTGGTGTGAGGGTGTGGGAGCCTGTGCCAGGCTGCCCAGAGAGGCTGTGGAGTCTCCTGCTCTGGAGAGATTCCCAACCCGCCTGGACACCGCACTGCTGGGCCCCCTGCTCTGGGTGACCCTGCTGGATGGAGCAGGGAGGTGGCACCAGATGATCTCTAGAGGTCCCTTCCAACCCCCACCATGCTGAGATTCTGGGACTCTGTGATAAATATGTTCAGCTCCCTCTGAAGTTTATGATGGGAGTGTCTTTGATCTACAGCTTTGCTCAAAGCCATTATCCTTAAGTCACTGCTGAGGGACTTCATTAGATATGTGCATTTATCTGACCACTCAGAGTTTGCCAAATAAATTATTTTTATATATATATATATTTAAATTTGAGCAAATCTAAGTTGTGATGACTGCTCCTGCTTTGATGGGTAACTGCCTTCATTGGTCCTATAACCTTAATATTTTTACATCTTTTTGCTGCTGGCCTTTAATGTTGAAAATTCTCTTCTATTTAACCCGTTCAGTACTGGAAACCCAGTGAATATATGGGTATTGGCTTTTAGCTCACAACAGTGTCTAAAGGGATAAGCAGCTTTCTCAATCTAAGTCACCACTTATGAGACAAGTGAAGTGTTTGGCTTGAATCTGGGCCTTTGTATTTGCAAGTTCTTGAAGGAACAACCACCATTTTCAACTCAGAATCACAGAACGTTAGGGGTTGGAAAGGACCTCCAAAGATCATCGAGTCCAACCCCCCCTGCCAGAGCAGGACAAAACTAGAGCAGATTACTCAGAAATGCATCCAGACAGGTCTTGAAAGTCTCCAGAGGAGGAGACTCCACAACTTCTCTGAGGAGTCTATTCCAATGCTCTGTAGCCCTGGCAGTAAACAAGTTCTTCCTCATGTTGAAGGGGAACTTCCTGTAGTCAAGCTTGAAACTCACCTGTCTTATAGACAGAACAAGGCTCTTCTCTTCAGGACCCAAAAAAAAAATTAAATAGATCTTCAGTGAAAAGTTACATGTTCCCATCCAAACCCTCCTAGGCTGACAAAGACCAGTATATGAATGCAAAACTTGTAGTAGGTTTTTGGTGCTTCTCATTATGACAGTGGGAAAACCACAAATTTAATTATTTCTTACATTACTGAGACTTAAAAAACCCCAAGGTTATACAACATGTTAGTATCCAAAAGATAAATCTGAAATTCAGACCCTAATCACTGTTAAAACAAGTCAGTCTCAATAGCCTCAAGAGCATCCTTCAAGCAGACAGAGACCACATGTGCTTGTTTTTAAGAATCATTCCTTGATTTTTCTCATATCTAGTTGAAGAGCTTTGAATGTAAGGTGTTGACAATACTACGAGGCTATGAAAATCCCTCGTTCTCATTATTGATGTGTTACCTATGTGGCAGATGACATTTCTTCACTCTGATAGCACCTCCACATGTGGTTAAGGACCTGTTTCCATCCTATCCTGCCCTTCAACCACCATGTGCCACAGGGCACCACATCTCACTCTCAGTCATCATTTACACTGCAGAAATTTACTATACCCTCCACCTGGACATACTTTTGTCAGTATCCTTGCTCCTGTTCAAAAAACTTCTCCAAAATTCATACTATTATAAAAGTCATTCATAGTGGGCTTTCGGATTTCCTTTAAAACCAGTGCAGTTCACAAGACAGGTTGAAATCTGAGCTTGTGAAGACCAGCCCTCAAAATGAATACTGACAATTCCGAACAGCATGTGGATTTTGAAGCTCTGGCAACGCTGTATTGCTTTCAGGCAAAGAGTCCAATCGAAAAAAAAAAAAAGAACCAAAACCACAACCATCTTTGGAGCACACTGATTGGCAGTAAGTTGGCAGCAATGACTTGTTGACTTTGGAACAACAGAAAAATCATTGTATACTTTTAATTAAAGGGCATGTTTCTCTCCGACTCCCCCATACTTACTTCAGTTTAGCCTCGTTCCTGTTATTTCTGTTGTGAATACAGAGCTGCAAGATTTATCGTTCCAGATTAAAAATAAAGGCTATTAATGTTGAATTCCATAGGGATTTTTTTGTTAAGGCTTCTTAGTTTCAGCTTATTTATAAATTATCACCCCGAGGCTTGTAAAAAGGACTTTCCCCCCCCTTCTTGTGTTCTAGTGGTATTGCAATTTAAATTGCTGGTATTTCCATAGAAGTCGTCAAATAAGAATTACAGTTTGTTTCATTATAACAGAAGCTAAAGTGGGGCTGTGCCTCTACGCACAAACTATTAACAGGTTTTACACTATCAGAGTGCCAAAAAACCCAATATATATTCTGCACTACAACCCAGAACAACCAAACAAAAATTTTAAATCATATAGCTTCTATGGACCACAAACATGGTCATGGAGTTTGCTTGACCTTTCTCTACCCATCCCAGGCTAAGGGGTAGAAGCTATAGTTTGACAAGCACACAATTCCGAAGAGGTGTTATTGTAGGGATCAAACACATCCACCTGGCTTAGCTGTTCACCTACCAAGAAATGAAAAAGATTGCTAATTTTTTTTTTATTGTAGTGAGGGAAAGAGGTCCTTGATTATTGGCCATCACCCTCTTGATTGACCCATGTAATGTTTTCTAAAATTAGTCCTGTTTTTGGTAAACTTTCTGAACATGTAATTGTGAGCAAGGTACTATATCTCACTAGAGCATCCACATGGCTTAATTTATCCTGCCAACTTTCTTCTTGAGTTTCGGACAGATATTTAGCAGGTACTAGAAACCCAGAGCTTGTCACAGCCAGCCACAGCTCAACAGAGCATTATACTGAGATTTCTAACAGCACGAGGTGAAATAAATATCTAAATATATACGTATATGGCATTCCTGAGGTAATCTTCCTCTGCTCTCCTTTGAGGTGACCAACTCAGATCTCAAGCCTTTCATACATCTTTATCTTCAGCTCTATCTTTCAACAGAAAGATACGAAGTCACGTACTCCTGCGTAAAACATAGATCATAACATAATCGATCATAATATCCATATACATAACTATACTAAACCCCACAAGTTGTTCCTTATAATCTCCTTTGCACCAAGTACAACTTTCCCTACCGCTGAGGTTCAGGAAACTGTGTGCTTGTATTCGCCCGACTTTCTGCATCAGCAGACTTGAGATATTTCATGGCAAAAAAATTACCGTTTGATACAAGCAGAGAAGATAATAATTAACCCAGAGCCAAAATTCAGAAAGCACTTAGGAAAACAGAGAGGACAGGTCTGGCCCCAGACAGTATGTCCTCTCTTCCAGTTCAGCGCACCAGCACAAGCTTGTAACATCACCCAGCTTCGAGAGTACCAGCAAAGGCCAGTGAACACAGCATAATCATCAACTGTATCGTAATTATAGAAACATCTGTTCCAGATGTTTTTGATGCATTGTGCATCACCATTTTTCACAATAGCCTGCTAAAGTTTACGTTTCTTATCTACAGCAGATTGATTATTATTATTCTTATTATTTCAAGTATAATTAATTCTCATTAATGGTACTAGACGACACCCGTAAAGACCGAGAGCTTTCATTTATTACCAGCCAAATAATATTATAATGTCCTCAGCAGTGCAGGTTTTTCTCAATGCTGTACCAACACACACAGGATCGTGGAAGCCCCCAGTGGGGGAAATATTAATGCACGTGATTGGACCACCCAGAAGAGCCCTGAAAAGTGCCCACCAATACAGAGCTTCACTCAGGATAGCAAAAGCCCTGGTGTGCTTTGGGTCAATGTGTTAAGTAACAGGGAAGACACAGAAATGAATATGACGATTACTCAAGTTCTAAAGTAAAACCAATGGCTTAAGAGAAAATGATATCCTTATAAGGTCTTTGGAACCATTTGGAAACACAGCAGATGTGATAAAAGACACCAGACCTATTCTCACATGAAGATATCCTGATCTTTCTCTTTTTGACACAGTCACAGGTGCCTAAAACATTGGAATAAGGCAGTGAAAAATAAACCAATTAAGTCAGGATGAGCTTGAGAAGGTATGCATGCATTAGTTTCTTTTTCCCTTTTAAAGCTGTCACATTTCTCCTGCTTTTTGTGGTTTTAAGCCATAAAGGATCCCTGTGTTTCCCCGAGACAAAGGATGTGCTCTAAAACTCCATCTTCTGAAGTGATGAGTTAAAGAACACTGCAGGAGTACTTGCCAAATCATACCGCCATTATTAATTCAGGCATGATGAAAGTGTTCATTTTAGCTATAATCATGTAATTCATCAAAATACTACTAGAGCATATCATTCTGAACTATTACACTGATATAGCACCTTATTGCACCTTCACCGAAAGCGGGAAATGTATTTCTTTGATGCTTGTCTACTGAAAAGCAATTCAGTTTGGGATTTTTGGAAGTGCTATCTTATGTTACAATAAAAAGGGAATTTCAAACATATTTTCTTGTACTTGCATGATGTTGTTATTATGTATTTGGGTGATCATCTCCAACGATGAAGTTTAAAAATGGTAAAGCACTAAATCTGGGTATTTATCCGGTGCTGAAGAAAGATTGGGTTATGAATATGCAATATTATATGAAGTTTAAATGTAGATTCTGGTCTCTCTGCCCACTTCTAAAATAGCTTTCAGAGGCCAAAAATCTGTCTGCCGGAAGAACCTTTCAAAAAAAGGGTTCTTTGGAGTTCTTTCAATGACAAACAATACTTGTAAAAAAACTGCATCCTGTGATAAATCTCAGGACATAAAAAGGAAAAAGCAGCGTCCCAGGCTCCGGCAGAACTGCAGATCCCCATCTCATCGTCTCGTGCCACGATTGCCCCCTCGCTCGGCGTGTACTTTTGCGAGCACGTTGAAATTAAAGGGAGGAAAAAAAAATTAAAAAAAAAAAAGAAAAAAAAGAAGTGTGAAATTAAATAAAGCCCCGCTAAGTACGGGCCTCGTTGATTCTTTTCACAAATTAGCTGAAGCGCCTTTGGCACAGAGCTGGATGCTGCTGCAGCTGTGCCGACTGCCGAGTGACGCACCTAGATAATTTCCAAAGAACAAAAAGTCGTTAATTGTCCACATCAGGAAAGCTTCATTATTACAAATAGAAAAGCAAAAAGTTACTCATTCTCACTCTCAGGCAAAATCAAAGAAAACAAGATTAATGCATGCTAAACGCATAAAGGGCTACATTTAGAAGAGTTGGCAACGAGATCCAGTACCCCTTTTTTTCCTCTCTCTCCCCTTTTCCCTCAGCCCCAGAGTGAGCATCCTCCTACGTGAATAACAAGCAGAATTTGGGGATGGGAGGTGGGTCACTCAGTATGCAACAGACACACGTGCACCTGAGCTTCCCATGCTAAGAAGCCCGATGGGTCCCTTTTCCCACACACAAATTAGGTATCAGCCTCTCAAAGTTTGGTCAATGAGGAATTATAAAGGCATTTTTTTAACTAGAATGGAATATCCTTAGCAGAGGAATAAAACATAAGTTCAGGACTAAGAGGAAAGCCATAACCTGAAGGCATAGACTTCCACTACACGACAAGAAGGTGAAGGACCAGGGGCTTGGATGACAGCTGTGGAGGAGAAAGAAATCATTCCTGAATTGCCCCTGTCTATTCCAGTAATACAATAAAGCTACAGCGCTCCATCCTCCTTCATCCACACCACTCCACGTTGGCACAACAGATACATCAAAGCAGACTCAATGCTTTTAGTTGAAAGTGAAAACTGAAAACAGAGAGAAGAGGCTGTTACCGGAAAGACTGAGGAATATAACCAAGTTATACACAGGGAGAATGCAGCAATATATTAGAAATTTGCTTTTTAGAAGCAGCTGGCAAATTGAGAAAGGTTTGGAAATGCTGTTCTAGTGGAACTCTCAGTGTTTAAAGAGAAATTTAGAGAAGCTCAGAAATGGACTCAATGAAGTGAACAAGAATGGAAATTTAAAAACTTAACCTGCAGAATGGAGTGAATTAAACAGCTGAAAAAGGTGAGAAGCATAAGGGATGCAGCGTATAAAAAAAATCATGAATTGATGGTTATGGCACCACAGGATTGGCTATTCCATGGAAATTCATGGATTCATTCATTCCTCCATTGTCTGAAAGAAAAATAAAGAAAAGGGATATTGCAACTGGACATTTGATGGAAAATATATATTTGTTCTAAATAGAGCCCTCCTTTGGGGACTTCGAAGGTTTACAAATGTTTCCAGATGTTACATGATGCCCTAAAACTATAGAAGGCTTTTATTCTTGATATGTCAACCCAAACCATTTTCCTTCGGGGGGGAAAAAAAAAAAAAAAAATGAGGTCTCAAGCCAGCTGTAGGGACAAGAGGTTTGTACAAACGTTCCAAAGGAAATGACACAATATAAATTAGGCCACTAAGTCAGGACAAACTAATGATCTCCTTCTAACCATCATAATATGCATATATACCTAGCTCAAAGTCAAAATCACCAAAACAGAAGATGGCCAGCAAGAGAAGCCACAGAAACACCAGAGCTACAATGGTGCTCCCAAATTTGGGGGGGGTGGGAGACCTAAAGTTATAATTTTAACTCTATTTTCCTCCTGTTTCAGGTTCTTTTCTCTCAGTATTTAAGTTTGTTTCCACTGTAAATGGACTAGTAGTTTAACTCCAATGCATGCAGAGTATGGGTACGTAGCATATAGATCTCCTCCACACAACTCTGACAAGAATTTGATTTATTACAGATGTTTATGAAGTAGCCCAGTTTTACATGTGTATGTATTAAAGCTGAGCAAACCGTAAATTATTGTTGGAAGCAATGTTTTATGTTGAATATTAAAGTAAGCTAATAACATTTACTATTCCATTCAGTAATTATTTGAGAGTAATTAGAAGCTAATAGCTACTAGTTTATAGCTATTAAGTTTCTTTAGCACTACAGCTTGGTTTTTATAGGATCCTTTTGTTTATTTTCACTATAATAGTCTCTGTAACCCTCCTTCATGCAAACACAAACCACTTCTCCACTTCTTAAAGTGCCCAAAACCCAGGGAAATTAGTAAGCCAACAACAAAATAAAATTATTTCCCCTTCAGGAAAGGTCCTTCTATTCTCCAGCTACAATGTGATTAAATTTAAAGCATGCGAGTAATTATATTAGCTGATTTACTGGGACAATCAGGAGTGTAAGATGCATCCACACATACCTGCCTCCTCCCGCATGGGAAGCGCTTCAGGAAGAAATTACAAGAAACCGCATACAACACATTTCAGGTATCACAGAAAGAGAGAAGGCTACAGTTTATTTTGTCCCATTTTCCAGTAAGAAATGGATGCTGTTCCATGGCTGGAGCCATCTGATACCAGGAGGAGGACTCAATTTCACAGCATGTGGGTATAAAATGAGGGGTTTGGGTTGGGTTTTTTTGTGGCTTGGTTTTTGTTTTGGGGTTTTTTTTGTGTGTGTGTTTTTTGTTTTGGTTTGGTTTTTTTTCCCCTCACATTATTCCATTTGAGCAAGCTTCTAAATGCTGCATTGGATCCAAGATTTTCCATAACTTAAGTAGTTGTTGTTGTCCATCCCCAGGTGTGTTAGCACTGCTGCTGTAACACATCTGAGCTAGGTACAACTTAGCTTTGCAATCCACGCTCATCTGCAGCATGCCACAGGTACCCAGATATTTCCATCTGGTAGCCAACTGACAAGCAAAAGATGACTTTCATGATAAATAAACCTTAGGTGTCAAGCATTAAAGGTCCTATGGAGCAAGGTATAAAGCCAGGCCTACGTTTAAATACATCACCAAGTTGACCAGGCTTATAAATATATTGAACAGAATCAAGTACTTTTGGTTGGAAGACACCTATAAGATCATCAGGTCCAACCAGCACTGCCAGGGCACCACTGACCCATGGCCCTCAGCACCACAGCTCCACAGCTTTGAAACCCCTCCAGGGATCATGGGGACTCCAACACTGCCCTGGGCAGCCTGGGACAGCCCTGGACAACTCCTGTGAGGAAGAAATTGTTCCTCAAGTCCAACCCAAACCTCCCCTGGTGCAACCTGAAGTTGCAACCCAAAGTTTTCTGAAGAGCACATCTGCTACGATATTTGATGTCAGCTACCTTGCAGATATTTTTAGGCAAGAAAGCTTCCTTCCATTCAAGGGTGCTTAAAAGTTTCCTGACAAAAGCATAGAGCAGCAAAATCTGAAACAACTATGTTTTCCAAAACCAAACTTTGCTATGCCAATATTCACCTACTACCACATGTTTCATCCAACAAAGCCTGTCGACTGGACAGAGCCAACCCTTGCTGTGCTCTCCAGTCTTCTCAACACCCCTGTCTAGAGGAAGAGCTGAAAGTGCTCAGACCATCAGAAAGTGCTCTGGAAGAAAGCATAAGCAGTCAGAAATACTCAAGGTGTGACAAGAGTGATGCCAAAGCATCACTTCACTGGGGCAGGGAGAACACCCTGTGGACTGCTCCTCATCTTGCTAACACTTGGAGCCATCAACAAGGATGACCAGAATAACCATGGCTTTAGCTACTCCTGAACTTTTTCACAGGACTACATTTTGCTATAAGCTTACTCAGTTGTTTTGTTTTGTTTTTTTAAATCATCATCTAAGCCCATAAGTAATATTTCTGAAAGAAGAGAACATTAGATATAACAAAATAATGATGAAAATCTCATTTACTTAATAAAATTCCTTTGATTTTAAATCAAAACTGATCTCTATCCATTTGAACTTTAACTACCTAATTTTGTCTCGCATTTCAGATAACACATAGTAAATGTAATTTGTCATCATAAATGTATTATTATTTAATCATATGAAAGTTTTGGTTTATCTTGTGAAAATATTTATAGTAGTTTTAATACACGGGATCCATTCTTGACAGAAATGATGAAACAGATTTATCACCCTTGACAAATTATATTGCAAAATGTCCTCTCCTGACTGCTTACAACAGAAATATTAACAACAGACGCAACTGCAACACCACCTGTGATCCTGAGTTCTTTAGGCTAAGATCACAGCATCCTCAAATCCCTTTTTCTGGACACTATACAGTACTTTGAGTGCAAGCTACTTGTAAGAGTAATTCTATGAATGACTGAAACCTGTAGCCCTTTAAATCAAACTAAGTAGTGTTTTATTAAAGTGCCCAGCAAATCAATCTAAATCCAAGGATAATAAAGCCCTAATCAGGTGGTAGAAAAAATAATAGGTTGTCATGCTTGAGGAAAAATAGGCAATCATGGAATGTTTTCTTTAATTAGGTTGTGTAAAGTGGAAGGACTGAGTAGGAACTGGCAAGACATTCATCATGAGCAAGGTGGGAAATTATTTAGATTACTGAGGAAGGAAAATTGAGTGTGAAATACTAAGATTTGACTGGACAGAAAATTAAAACTGTTTTGCTATTCGTGTCACTTACTTTTGGCAACTTATTGGCAGGTACAGCTTTTCAAAGTAGTGGGAATCCAGATATTTCTGTACTGTAAAGACCCCATACAACTCGCTCTAACTTTTAATAGCATTAGCATATGCAGACTCAGCCTCTGCCTCCCTGAGGAACAGAGTGGAAATTCATGTCCATAGAGTTTTAGCTGGGGGGGAAAAAAAAAAGGAAAGAAAAAAAAGAAAAATCACATGGAATCAATTGCTCCTTTAAAACAAAGCAGTTACTTCTACAGGTTATTAGCGCATGGCCACGTATCGAAGCTGCTTTACAAATTACAAACATCACATGATAGATCATTTAGACAGACAATGAATTTTCCAAAGTTAAGGAAACTCTCTTAGCCCATTAGATAATAATGATAATTACTATCATTATTATTATTATTTCATTTCTGAGCCATCCAATGCTGAATTGAGCTCTGTTCTGTGTAGAAATACCAACAGTACCAAGACAAGGTTATAAAAGTTGTCAGATAAATAGAAGTATCCTAGAGCCTTTCAGAAACATTCTAATTAAGGAAATTATATGCATTTTAATTCGATCAGCATCTTTTGATACCTATCCTAAAATCTTAGGCATACATTGAGGACTCCTGAGTTGTTCCTTGCTGTGATAACATTTCAGTATCAGAGATGGTCTCTGTATTCTCTCTCATTTCATTGAGATGTTAAAATGGTACATCAATGACTATTTTGGAATTCCATTATTATAAATGTTAGCAAAAGAGGGGTTTCTTTCCTTATTGCCTAATGAGAAAGGGAGATCTTGACTCTTCGTAGTCCCTTCTGTCACCATTACGCTTGACAGTTGCTTCAGTACTGTGAATATAAAGTTCCTAAACATCTTTAATGCTAATCCTTAGGAAGATGCAGCTTTTGTTGCTAAATCAATATAATAGTAGAAATCATTTTAAACATAAGCTGACTTTAAACCCATCTTCCTCCAGGTAGTTTCAGTTTCATGAAAATTGCATCAATCTCTAAGAGCTTAAAAGAAATTTGCTCAATTGAAATCTTACTAATTTGTTGGAAAAACTGCAGCTGAGGGATATCCAGGAATGAATTATGATGGATGAGATGGATTCTGGGAGACCTGAGCTCTTCAATAAAAGGCAACCGAGATGTTTGCCCACTTCTGAACCAGTAACTCCAGAGAAAGATATACAGTACAGGCAGCCACGTGGGCTGGCAGGCAGGAGGTCAGGGACTATCACATAGTCAAACCCCAACCATTCCTACACAGACACTGATAAAATGGCAAAGTTCAGGTCAAAAAAATGTTTCAGCACAAACCTTATAGCCAGGTCTGCACTAGTAGATCCTCTGTGAAGGAGAGGATGTGACAGTTATTGCCATATTTGTACCCAAAGTTTCTTTGCACAAGTTCTTCAGAAAAATAACTAAGTTGGAGTATAAATGCTGGTAGTGGCCCACTCCAGATTAATGCTCTCTGCATTTTCACAGGAATAGTACTCACTTCTTGGAAAAATGTTGCCCTTTTCCCTTCTACCTGATTTTAAGAGTAAATACAAATGATTCACAGAAGAAATTTCACATCAAAAAAAGTTTCACGGTAATTTTCCCATTAACTGGCCATCTGACCCTCAGAACTGGCATTCGAGGTTTCCTTCTGGGGCTGCTTGGCTGAGCAAGGATGCAAGGGGCCGCCTGATTTAGGCCAAAGAGTTGCCACCTCCAACCCAGCACTCCCAAAGAACAAACCTACAAATCACTTATCACCAACTTTGATCTACCTTGTTTCAGGTGGTTTCCTCTCTGTCTATTATTTCTGCTAACAGACCCGTGAAAATTAAATACAGACCCCATCAATGCTTGAGTGACCTAGTGCTCCATCATATGAGCAGTGTAATAGCAATAAATCATTTCAACTTTAATCTATTGTTATTGATGAATGTACAATTATTTGTCATCTAATATGCTGAAAATGATGACCAAAGAAATAGATCAACTTTTTTTTCTTCTTCCAAGTACGGCATTGATGGATTGTATCCCTAAGCTGTTATTACACTTATAATGTACTCTTCTGCTCTGACAGCACAGCTAGTTTTTTAATCATTCCATAGTAATCAACTTAAGACAACACAGCAAGACTCATAACTCATGTTCTTTTCATTTTTGGCAGTGATGGGAAATGAAAATGTTTTTATTCTTTTGAAATAATTCTTACCTGACTAGGCTGAAGATTGCTTTAAAATTGTAAATAAATGGTTGTTTATTGAGCTGGAACTGAAAAGTGACACATTAAAATGCCCGTTTCTGAAGGAAAAAAAAAAATAATTTAGGCCTGAGTGGAACTAGAGTTTGTTAAAAAAAAAAAAAAAAACAACTTTGTTTTCCTTTTAACTGGTTCAGTGCTAACTAAAACCTGTCCTTGCTGGTTAAGTTGTACTAGCAAGGCTCCTATTGCCATTCTTAAGAGCAGAGTAAGTCTGTGAAGACAGAGTGGCTTAGTAAAGTCATCTTGGTGTATTTTCAAAAACTCTTTTTGAAAATCTGTGGGCTTAGGAGCCACTTTCCACTTTCAGCAGCAAGTCAGAAGTAAGATAGGTTCTGGAAATTGTGATCAACTATATCCAATAGACTTAGATCTATTAGTACATTAGGTACATTAACTGGAACTTGTAAAAAAAGCTCTTGGAAGAGGAAACCTTCAATCACTTCTCAAGGCATTGTAAGCATGGGGAGAGCAGACACTGCTTTTGAGAAGTTACCACGCTTCTGAATCATGTATGCAATAGAAGAAGAGAAAATACTTCAAGAAACTGTTTATTGACCATATGTCTGGAAAAACAGGGCACAGCAACACTACCCAAAAAAGTAAACAATCAATAAACCCACCTTTTGTAAAATAAAATAAAATAAATGCTAACTGATCTGATGGATTTTATATGAAAAAAATAATCTACAGGATTTACCTTATTAAATGGGATTTAGCTTTTAGTACGCATCCCCTATATTTTCAAATGCCTTTGCTAAAAAGATCATAGAAAACTTTGTCTTGGAACATATACAGGACTAACGAGAGGTCTTTGATGTATTTTATTGCCCAGCAGCCTCAGACAGCCTTTGCACCACTAGACAGCCTGCACAAAGCAGCCTTCTCTCACCTCTGTCATCTCACCTTTATCATCATATATTTCTGTCTGGTTTTCTGCTCATTTTTCAACTGTTTCGCAGTGTTGTACCCTTTACTGGGCAAAACCTGACCTCCTGCCTTGCTGCTGCTGTAGCTCTGGGTCTTGTCTCACTGTGCTTGGGTGCTGATGGCTGCCAGGCTGGGTGTCCCCTGTCCCTCCACCAATTTGTGGTGGCACTTCTGCCCTCCTAGTGCAGAAACACATCTGCCAGGTTTATTTTGCCTCTGAGAATTCCTAATTGCAACCTTTTCATGTTATTTCTCTCCTGTTTATAAATAAACTTGGCCATTTGCTCTCCTGTCTTCCTTCTATCTGTCTTCCCATCACCCCGATGGCTTCGGTTTCCGGGAAGTAACTTTCATTTTTGAACAGTGTTGCAGATCAAAATCCAATATTAGGCTGGGCAAAAAAACCCCCAACATCTTTCCAAGTGCAGTTATTGTAAGTGAATTGGAAGTTTCACTAGACTTTGGTGATATTTGAATGCAGATAACACATCTAGCTTTTCTTTCAAGCTACTCAACCATTCCTCCTCAATCTCAAGTCTGGGTGGGGAATCCACATGGTTATAGCACAGAAGAATTTAACTCTCCCAAGCAAAAGCCAGACAATGCAATTCACCATCACTTTTGTTCTGAAAACCCTTTACTGTTATGGCTTGTTCCCTGTGGCCATTTAGGAATATGTGAAACAATAACTGAATTTTCCTGACAATCGTTATGACCAACTATTTCCTCATTCACCAAGTTCCGTTGTTTGCATTGCCATTAAGACAACTTCAGTAAGTGAATCAGAAAGAACCCATAGGACTATATCTTTAAATAAGACACACTGTTTATGTAGCAGCGGCAGAAGACATCTTCAAGAAGCTGATTTTCAGAGATTCCTAAGGAAACAGAGAACTCAAAACTTAGTTTCCTGCCTCAGGGACCTAACCTGGTTCAAAAGCAACATCCATTCTATGAAAACCACCTGCATCTTGCACATGCTGGTGACCCTCATGTCTAACAACTCCAAAACTGTAGATTAACAGCAATGATTAATATATTCCCTGAAGCCCAGGTACCTCAAAATGAGTGTAACTTCTTGCTGATCCTATAACAGACCATTTATGGTCTCCTCTCTATCAAGATGCCTTCTCAGCCTGCTCCCATCTGCAAGTAAAGGGCTGGTTTTTAAGCCATCTGGGTTCCTAAACCCTCCCCTCAAATGATTCAATTGATCTTGAACACCTAAGAAAAGTACTTTCACACAAAATGAACCCTTGCTGCTGGCAGAGAAGAAATGTTGGTTGGAACAAGCAAAGAAAGCAATGGTGAGCTTTGCTCACTGCTTCGAGCTGGGTGGGAAATAATCTCTTGGCTCGGACTCCCGTAGCCCACCACTACATGGGCACTTCTCAAAATAAGAAAAAACCCTCTTCCAAACCAGGTAGCCCTGGTGCAATACAGGCCATATGTTCAAGAAACATTTGTGGGGAAAATAATAAGATGATCTCCTGGAGTTTCTCCTCTGGAGATATTCAAAACCCATATGGGCACGATCCTGTGCAAGCTGCTATAGCAGGGAGGTTGAACCAGATACCTCCAGAGGTTCCTTCCAACCCCTAACACACTGGAATTCTGTTGGATTAAAAAAAAAAAAAAAGAAAAGAAAATCAAC
>JAAGNO010015274.1:0-32078 GCA_033439905.1 Ceryle rudis
GTGCTGGGTCCTGCACTGGGGTCACAACAACCCCAGGCAGCGCTCCAGGCTTGGGGAGGAGTGGCTGGAAAGCTGCTCAGCAGAAAAGGACCTCAGGGTGCTGGTCAGTAGCTGCTGAACATGAGCCAGCAGTGTGCCCAGGTGGCCAAGAAGGCCAGCGGCATCCTGGCCTGGATCAGAAACAATGTGGCCAGCAGGACCAGGGAGGTGATTGTACATCTGCTCAGCACTGGTGATGCCACATCTCAAATCCTGTGTTCAGTTTTGGGCCCCTCATGCCAAGAAGGACATTGAGGGGCTAGAGCATATCCAGAGAAGAGCAACAGAGCTGGGGAAGGGTGTAGATCACAAGTGGGGTGAGGAGGAGCTGAAGGACCTGGGGTTGTTTAGCCTGGGAAAAAGAAGGCCTGGGGGAGACCTTCTTGCTCTTAACAACTCCCTGACAGCAAGGTGGGAGTTGGTGTCTTCTCCCAGGTAACAAGCAATAGGACAAGAGGAAACTGTCTCAAGTTGCACCAGGGGAGGTTTAGGTTGGAAAAAATTCTTCACAGAAAGGGTTGTCGAGCCCTGCCCCTGACTGCCCAGGCAAGTGCTGGAGTCACCATCTCTGGAGGGTTTATAAAAACATACAGATGTGGTGCCGAGGGACATGGTGTAGTGGTGACCTGGCAGGGCTGGGTGAGCAGTTGGATGTGATTCTCTCAAGAAATTGTGTAACCCTTGCAGTAGTTCTACACCTCTTTCAGTCTTTTTAACCTAAGGTATTCTATAGAGGGCAGAGTGTACGGCATTGGTACAGAAGCTTAGTTTAAGTCTTGCCCTCGGAGCATAGCAGCCCCTGCAAGTGAACCTTTTTTAAACCTCCTGATAGGCAAATATCCAGAGATCGCTTGCTGTGAAATGACTTGATAGCAGTCTGCTTTTGCTGCTGTTACACATCTATCTCCCCGAACTATTTTTAAGCAATATTTATTCTCTTTTTATGCATAAATTTTTACTGACATCTATTCTTGGTGATAATTTGGTCTGTATTCTTAATCTTCCTTGAAGATGCTGCTCTCATGTAACAGTTGTTCTTAAAGATGTTATAAGAAGTGGAATTAATTCTGATGCTGAATTGAAATAAAAAACCAGTAATGTTATAAATTGAAGTTTGGATGTAAAGACTAATGACCACAATAAAATATCTTAGGGTAGTGACAATAGTGTAACACAGTTTTAGAAGTTGTAGAATAACATCTCCCTTGCAAGGAAAGGTTGAGAGCCCTGGGGCTGTTTTAGTCTTGAGAAGAGAAGCCTGAGAGGGGAGCTGATGAATGTTTAAAAATCTCTGCAGGGTGGGGGTCAAGCGGAAGGGGCCAGGCTCTTGTCAGTGCTGCCCTGGGATAGGATGAGAGGTGAAGGTAGCGAGGTGAACACAGGAGGTTCCACCTCACCAGGAGGAGAAACTTCTTCCCTGTGAGAGTGACAAAGCCTGGAGCAGGCTGCCCAGAGAGGTTGTGGAGTCTCCTGCTCTGGAGACTTTCCAAACCCCTGTGGATCTGTTCCTGTGTGGGCTGCCCTGGGTGTTCCTGCTCTGGCAGGGGGTTGGACTCGATGATCTCCAGAGGTCCCTTCCAACCCCTACCATGCTGTGATTCTAAGTTTCAGTCTTGAGGGGAAGAAAACCCGACTGGCAGACAGTGTCTGGAATGCATCTTTGGACATTGTGAACTTTGGATAATTTTAGGCATAGAGTTGTCTTGAATTGGTGCCATTTAGAACAGATCTGTGGATCTGAGGTTCCCGCATCTGGTCAGCGGACAGAGAGGGACTCTGAGCTCTGACTTGCCCTCAGTTTTAGCAGAAGCCTGAGGCTTATAAGTTCTCTGAATTACATGTGTACTGGCTACTGACAGTACTCTTGCATGCTTACTGGTTATGAGTTGATTTCATAGCTTTGCAGTGCGTTTTCTTTTTATTTTAGGAGATGATTCGTTGCTGCTATGGAAGAGCAGTAATACTATGTGCCTGTGGAAGAGCATTACTGCTCGTATGTATGCCTGTCTGTAGACTTGCACCTCGGGCTTCCTTCCATACTGATATGGATGTTAACAATATCGAGAGGTCTGTGGACTCTGGTGTTAGTGACAGTGTGCATTTTGATATATTTATATATGTGTGTATCAATATATATACAAAACATGCTTAATTACTGAGTCACTGTAAATGTACACTCCAGGACTTTGTTAGCAAAAGTGTTGAACAGTTGACGTTTGAACAGAACGCAAGAACGTGTTGTTATGGATAACTACATGGGACGTGGTGCAGGTGAAGTTTGCAATTACACATGGAATATGAAAGCAGTAATCCCTACTGCTTTCAATAATTCTGCCCTGAGGTTTCAAGATCGCTTTATTGAGACTTTAACTCTTCTCTGAGTTAAACCCTTAGCTCTTTACTGAGTTTAAAAAAATATTTCTTTGAAAATCTATGTATTTAAATTTTAAAAAGCTTTTCATGAGTATTGTAAGATATTAAGAAGTAACGAGCTCTGTAGAATTGTGTCATGCTGGCAGCAGGAACGGGCGATGATTCCAATGCCTCGTGCTCAGCCCGTAGAGCAGTTTGTACGCATTGCCCAGTCTAACGGGTTAATGAGAATTCTTAAGTGAAGTGTCTTTACTCTGTGGACACTGACTTGTCCGTTTTAAAGATGAAGTACTAAATTGCAGTTTGCTCTTCTCTGGATGGCAAAGTAAATGGATGTGATAAACTTGAAACTAGGTAGAGGGGTCTGTTGTGTTCTTGATTACAGACAGATAAATGTAGTACTATTGGCATTGGCCTGAAAGTTGATTTTCTGTGTTCTTGCCTGAAACTAGTGAATTGTATAGATCTATGTAGTACTTGTTTCTGAGCTAAACTTAGACTTGCTCATTTAATTGAAAAGCCAGAAGTATTACTGTTGGACACAAAAGTCCTGTGTGTGGTTTTTTCCTTAGGAATGAAGTGGCAGTAGGGTATTCCCCAAAACAGTAAGTATCCAGGAGGTGTCCAAGGTTCCCTCTTAATTCAGTCATTACCACAAGAAAAATTCTGTCTTTGCCACAAAGGAGTAATGGCTGCTGTGGATTTGAAGGGTTGAAAAACGTGAATTGTGCAAAGCTAATAAGCCTTGTAACGAGGTGGTCTTATCACTTGCACCACTGGTGGGAAGATAAGATCTCTTTGATAGGATAAATAATTGTGGGAACTATCTTTATGCAAACCAAAAGCATTGCTTGGTGTTGTAGACAAAATATAATTGTTTAGATTGGAAGGGACCTCTTAAGATCATCTAGTCCTACGCTTTTGCTGAAGCAGGGTAAGCTAGAGCAGGTTGCCTAGGACCATGTCCAGTCAGGTTTTGAGTATCTCCACAGATGGAGACCCTGCAGTGTCTGGACAACCTGTAGTTGACAACCTTGTGAGAGATGCTTCAGCTCCTTAATCATCTTGATGGCCCTTTGCTGAACTTGCTCTAGTATGCCCATGTTGGTCTTTTACCAAAGAGCCCAGTACCAGACACGGCACTGCAGGTGTGACCTCACCAGTGCCAAGCAGAGGGAAGGAGCACCTCCCGCAATCTTCTGGAAATACTCTGCCTCACGCAGCCCAGGATGCTGTTGGCCGCCTTTGCTGCGAGGGCACATTGCTGGCTCATGGGCACTGTCTTGTCTACCAGGATCCAGGGGCTGTTCGTCCCCAGGTGCAGGATTTGGCATTTCCTTTTGTTGAACTTCGTGAGATTCTTCTTTACCAGTTTATCCAGTCTCTCCAGGTCCCTCTGGCAGTTCAAAGATCTAGTAGTTCAAACCATTCAAAGAAATTTGTGATTATTTTTCTGTACGGTTGAGCTGAGGTATTACTTTTAATGCCTTTTTAAACATGGTATATAAAAACTAGCTCCTTGCTTACAGCACTTAAACAGGCTCTCTCAGTATCAGTAGTTGACCGTGGAGCTTGCTGACACATGTCAATTTATGATGAACATAAGAAAATGGAGATCAGTCAGGTTTGTTGATCTAAAGTATAGAGGGAAGCTTTAGTACTATAGAAATGATTAGAGAAACGGCTGCAATACCATACAATACAATAACTGAATAGTTACGAGCTGCAGATCTTAAGACTTAAATTTGATCTCTCCAAAAAAGGAAGAGTAGCAAAGACTTGGGTAACTGCCAGGCAGTCCAAGGAATGCAAATTTTGTATGCTGGTAATACCCATGAAGTGGTTTTTTTTTAGTTCGAGTGCTAGATCAATAGTAAAATAAACAAGTGTCTCATTAGCAAAGTTTAAACCAAATTTAGTACATTTTTATTTATCATGTGCTTCCACTAGGTGATACTATGTCATAATGAAATGTGTAGTAAGTAAAAAGTTTGAAATATAAAGATGCTATAACTGTACCCTGATAATGCAGATCATATACTAGATCTTTATCACCTACAAGTCCTGACACAATCTGTTTGGCGCAATTCAAATTGCTCGATGGAGTATATTTTGAAATATCCTAACAGGGAATTTCATTATGAAATTGCATTAATATTAATTCATACTTCCAAATAAAACCAGAATTACATAATTATAGTGGGTTTTGAGATGTAGGAATGTAGTTACAGAGTGAGGTAGCCCAGTAGAGTCGTGGTAGGACTGAGTTGGATGCATTAAAACTTCGGAAATACGTATAGACCAAAATGTGTGGGGGAAAAAATCCAATTAGTATGGGACTGCTTAAGTCAAACTGGAGAAAACCAGTACATTTTAGAGGAATCTAATGATAAGAAGTTAGCATAACATCCTGAGAAATTCAATGCTAATAGATTATGTCGTTAATGTATATGTTAATGAGAAGTTTTCTGTTACTGCATTCTATATTTTTAGAGAACTGAAGGGAAAGTAAAGGAAAAGATCGTTGCAGAAATCCTTCTGTACATTTCATGAAGAAGTTTAGAGGCGTTTCCATACTGGAATTGTTTACAGTGTTCATACTGGAGGATCTAGCATACTAAAGTGGTACAGAAAATTTTTTTGCAGAAAATAAAACCCAGTAAGGTTGAGATGCTGGAACTGCTTGGTATTTATTGATCTTTTTTGTACCTGATTGTGTCTCATTAAGGCATGTAGGTGTGGGTTAATAGGCTTAGTGCTTATCTACATTAGTGCCTAAAACAGTCTTGCCAGCAATAGTAAAGATGGTGAATATATATATATTTTAACTATTCTTTTCTGTTTAAGTAAAAAAAAAAAATAATCTCGTGGATAATGCAGGAGCCCCCAGCCCAGGAGTAGATCAAGTGAGCTCAGAAGTATTGTAATTGGGGAAGAGCTAATGCATATATGTTGTGGAAGAAAGCAATGCTTTGCAAACCTAACGGATTGCTTTGAAGTAATCACTGAATATGAGGACGACAAAAAGACTTTGAGGCTTTGCACTTAAGTATTTTATCAGAACTAAACTGCTCTGGGCTAAGCTTGTTTTGTGAATGAATGACATGAGAGCTGGTGATCAGTTTATTCAAAGCAGAGAGATCAGTAATGAAGCCTAACAGGTCCATGCTATTTCAGAGCCACAGTGATCTAAAATGGTGAATTACTGATTAATTCATTATGATAAAGTAGTAAAAATTAGAGCTCTAGCAAATCACAGGAGGAATCAATATTTGTTGTTGCCTGGGTGATTAAACATGGTAGGTGAAATTCAGCAGTGAGTGCACAGGAGAAAAACCTCACATCTTCCTGTACTTGTGTTGAATATTGAACTAACTTTGATTTATGCTACCTAGTTTTGTGAAAGAATCAATTTAGTATGAAGTGACTATAAATTAGCCAGATATTTCAGTTAATAACTTCAAATTAATGAAGAACAGAGCAGTAAACATTGTACTGCATTTATCTGTAGTTTCCCTCCTGCTTCAAAAAGCATGTAACAGAAATAAAAAGGCACTTGGAGGGTGGTAGTGGTGATAGTTGGAATAGCTTTCATACATGGATAATTGGAAGAGATGACCAAGGGAGAAATGATGGAAGTAGGTAAAGCTGGGACAGGTGAGTAAAGTCGTGGTTCTTTCTGTGGCTGAAGAATGGCAAGCTCAAAATGAGGTATGCCGCACACCGCCTGTGGGCGGTAGAATTCACAGCAGTCTGGCGCTGTAAATGTGAGACACTAAAACAAGTACAGAAAATGTTTAGAAAAGGTCACTGAAGAAAATTCTGGCTGAAGCTGGTAACTGACAATGCCATTTTTGGCTTCAAATATACACTTGAGCACTACAGAGCGGCTCATATCCTCCTTTGTAGACGCCCGTATCCTCATCTCTGGAGGCAGTTTGTGTGTCCAGACCGACCTTTGATTTTACTCCATGTAACTGTTCTGGTGAAACTCAAGTGTGGTGTGGTAATGAACGAATCACAACCAACAGAGTATGTGGAAGTGTGGGGTCTGGCTGGACGAACGCTGTACAGTTGTAATGGCTCCCTAGGGTGACTTTTTAATTTCAGGATGAAATGAGGAATTTTAAATAGATGGTGAAACTATTGGTGGTTTTGGTAGACAAACGTGATTTAGATAAGGCTGTTGGACCGTGAAGCTGTTACAGTGAAGGATCTTAGAAAGGAAGTTGGGTTTTTCCTCTGTTCTTTTTTAGTCACCTCTGAAATAGTGTTACCGTGTAAGTTGTAAGAGGAAGCCATATGTTTGCTTTTATAAACCAATTTATTTTAGTAGTCTAATTTAACTATTAACATGAAAGGAAAATGCCTAGGTAGACCTCGGAGCCAAACAGGAAAACTGCTCTGTAGTGACAGAATAAGGTAGAACTCGGCACTAGCTGAAAATACCTCGAAGGCTACCATACCTGTTACTAAGAAGTATTTAAAGATGAGATATATTGGACCCAGCCAAGTGGGGGCAGGGGAAATCCATCATAAAAATTAAGTAGTCTTTATTTTAATTAAGTGTATTAAACTATTGGATGTATGGTTGCTTACTATAATGGTACCTCTTTCATTTAAGAGGAGGAGGGTATGGCTATGGTAGGCTTGGAGGAAAGACGTTCCTTTCTGCGTTAGGAAAAAAGTCAGCGTATTGAAAGATCAAGCAAGATGGCAACAAGAAAGCTGAGACATGAGCGCTGTCTGCAGCTATCGACAATTATGAACGTGTGTCTCTTCCTTTGGCCTTTACTCTTTCTCTCCAGACTATTATTGGTAAAACTTTGTTGTATATTCTCATCTCTGTGATCTGCACGGCTTTCAGCCAGCATTGCCTTTGCACTGTTGAGCTTGTGGGCTCCTCCCTGATGGTTCACTGGTGATACTACTTAAAAGTAGCCATGATTCTGTGCTTCTCTTTGTCCTGCCACAGCTTGTAGCCGCCTTCTGGTTTAGCTAAGGTAAGTAAAATAAAAAGCCCGTTCCATTTTTTTTTGTTACACAGTAGGTATCTCAGATATTTTCCGTTATTCACAATTCTCTGGAATTTCCTTAAGCTTAGTCTTGTGTTTGTAGTCCACTATGAAAATAACACCGTGCTATTTTTTTCTTCAGAAACATACTTCGGTTGGAGAAACTAATGATTTTGAGAGTTAAGAATTTACAAGTTTATTATAGGGACACTATCTCAGTCCTACCTTTCTTTAATGGAAGCTTTCAGCTAGGATAGTTTCTTCTCTGCGACAATGGGGAGCGGATTATTTTAGTCTTAGTAGGCTACAAAGTATTTCTCGTTAAGTTGCATTCAACCTGCATAGTTTCTACATTCACCCTCGAGCGCAGGAAGTTCCCCCTCACCAGGAGGAAGAACTTCTTTCCTGTGAGGGTGACAGAGCCCGGAACAGGCTGCCCAGAGAGGCTGTGGAGTCTCCTTCTCTGGAGACTTTTAAGACCTGCCTGTATGCATTTCTGCACGATCTGCCCTAGTTTTGGCCCTGCTTTTGCAGGGGAGTTGAATTCAACGATCTCTAGAGGTCCCTTCCAACCCCTGCCATTCTGTGATTTGTCTTGAGTCTTAATTGTTTGCCTCTTACTCCCTTATTTACATTATTGACCCATTAAATGTCTTTTCATTATCATTTGCTCTCCTTTTTCATCATCAGTGTAAGTCTAAAAAGAGGATGCTTTAATACACTTAAGATGCTAAACCTGACTTTAAGTGCTGTGAAAATATTGTGATGCTTTTCTTGATTCTTATCATTTTCATTGTAACATTTTGTAGTTCAAATAAAGCCATTGTACGGAGAAGTAACTTAAAGGCATGTTTTTCTGAAATGAACAAATGTATTAACATCTAACTTTTAAAGTAATTCTGATTATGCTTGTAGTTTTACATCCTTTACCCCTGTTTTCGAATTCTAGCATGCTTCTAATGCTTGTTCTCGTTATAGCTGAAGGAAATAATTTCTCTCCCACATGCTTCAAAAGTGAGGACTGCAAGTGTATAAGTAACTCTGATATTGATAGTGTGTGACTTAAAATCTTCTGTAGATCAGGTGGAATAGGTTTCAATTTGAAGTGAGGGATCAAAGACTAGTTTCATAATCTAGATCAAGTGTGTTCTCTAATACATAGTCCTGGAAAACAAGCTTTTAAAAGGTTATATATATGCTAGCTTTTCTTCAGACATTGTTACTTGATGGATGTAACAGTCCAAGACTCATGGATCAGCTTTCAATCCTGTATTGCATAATTTGACAAAAGTTGAAAACAGTCAAATTAGGACTAATCAGATCAGATCCAAGATACACCCAGTCGGATGCTTCACTTCCGATGGGTCAGGAGGAGATAGCACAGACAGGGAGGCATGAATGGGACAATGAAATGGCAGTACTTCCCTGGCCTGCTTTGTTGTCCTTTTGGACTTTATGACCTTCCTCTCAATATTTGAAGCTGTCATTTAAACATTATCTAGTTGAGAAAGAAGACTCCCTAAATGCTCTTTGATTCTTTGTGACATAATTCCCTAGAATACTCGGTAATTTTTCATTGGATACTGCAGCTGTTGTTTTCAACCACAATACCTGGCCTGCTGTTTCTCTGAGAAGATGCAATCATATACCTGTTGTAAAATTTAGACTTAAACTTTAAGTCGGGAAGTTTATAGCACTTAAGACGACCTTAAAACTATCTTCTTCTGTGTTGCTGCTCTAGTTTTCATTTGGTTTCTTGGTGGGGTTTGGTTTGGTTCATAGGGATGTATTCTGTGGTAGTAACGCCAGATGGGCTTGTGGCCCTTTGTTCCTACCTTTAAGTTAGAATGTATAAAGCCACTATCCTGCTCAGGAAAATTCTGTCTGAGTTCAATGAATAAAATGTGGGAGTTAACTCTTGGAACTAAATTATCATCATTGTCCTATTTGCGAGTTGCCTCTTAATGTTCAAGTGTCTGCGCGATACATTGTGACTTTATTGAAACATTATTCAACCTCTCTGGAACCACTCTTGGTTCTTTTCTTTTTTATCTTTCTTTTTTTTCTGTTCTCTTTGGAATTTTTCCATGTAAATGTGGTGCTAATTACAAGAATTAATAATTCATAGAAGTTTATTTGTTTTGGAATGGATGGAAATGAAGTTTTGAAGAATGTGATGGAAGTGGAGTAAGAGCTGTTTCATGTAACTTAACTGAATTGTTAAATAACACAAATGGTTTCGTTTGTATGGAAAAGTGTGAAGGACAACTGAATTTGTTGTCTCTTCAGTTACCAGCGTGTGTAATTATTTTTCCAAACACTTAATTTTACTTGTTTGTGGTTTTTGTTTTTTTCCAGGATGGATTAGATGCTTTGGTATATGACTTGGATTTTCCTGCCTTAAGAAAAAACAAAAACATTGATAACTTCTTAAACAGGTGTAAGTACTTAACGTTTCAGTTACTAAATATCAAAAGACTATAAATACCAGCAAAAATAATAAAAAAGGCAATTATAGCTTTTCGAAAGGTAATTAAGGATTTGGGGTGCATAAAGTTTTTAGGTGCAAGTTGTTTTAAGAGTCTGGTTGTTTATTTCCCAGTAGGAAATGACAGTTATCTATATAAATCTAATCCTCGTGTCCCAGTGCGTTGCCACGGGAAATGGCATTGTTTTCAGTGGGACGAAGCCTTTTAAGAGAAAGGCCTGTCATCTTGGCAGCCCCCTGGAGTCACATAACTTGCTTGTAATTTCATGTACTAATATAAACAATTAACCGTAAAGTGACATAAGAAGTATGTAGTGTGAAGAAATCATCCTAAAAGTTTGTTCACTGACAGACTGATGCGTGTTTTGTACACTTCTTTAATATAAAAGGTCTTTTTATTATCCCATGAAATTATTATGCTTCCTACCTGCTGTATTTACTTGTGCACACAGCTGATGTTTGAAGAATTCCTCTCTGTATTTACTCTCTATTTTTCCACTACCTGATTTCTTGCACCTTCTGCTCTGTAATAACATTTCCAGTGAATAAAGTTGGAGTTTATTTTTTTTATATAAGCCCTAGTTCCATACTTTTTAAAATTAAACTCCATACAAAACAAGACCCCAACAAAAGCCGTTGAAGCATTAGGGTTTTTCTAAAGGCTGCCAAACGGACACGTTCTGGAAATCATGGCAGAGACGTTTACTGATCTGAGTCTTGCTTCTGCCTGTGGACTGAATGGGCAAGCCCTGAAATTAAACTAATGTTATTAGATTTCTACAGGCTTAAGCATGTCAGATGTTGTACTAAATGGCTTTTGTGTTATATATAGATTAATGCTTCATTGACACTTACTTATTTTTTGTTTGCTTGGTTGGCTTTTTGGTTTTTTCCAAGATGTTTTCAGATAGTTGGTGCAGTTTGTGAGCAGTGATAGTGAATTTTTTGAATTTATTTTATTCTATTTCCCAGTTGTGGGAATGTTCTAGTCCACTAGATCTAGTTGATGGCTCACAATAAGCTGGTTGCTGAAAGGCTTAAGTTGAAATGTTTAACTTTTCACAGCCCAAACTACACTGGATATTGTACGCTGCGTTACATGCAGGGTTTGTAGAGTCAGCTACTCGCAGAGAAGGTGTGGCGAAACTCTTGAAGAAAAGAGAAGTTGTGTTAGGCAAAGGAAATACTCATTGCAACAGATACTTTAAATGTAATTTTTATGAATAGTGAAATATTAGTGACCTCAAAGAGCCTCCCTTTTGCAGCTGGGGCTGAGTGAAAGACAAGAAAACATACGTTTGCGGTCTGACAATGAGTACCTAGTAGGTATAAATTACATACTGTGTAAGAATTGACCTGAAGTGATATGAAGGTGGAGAACAGACCATATTATTTCCCTTCAGACTGCCTTTAGAACACTAATCTTGCTGTGTTTGCAAGTATGAAAGTAAGCTGTGGATGTGCAAGTAGTGGCCTTATAGGGAACGGTGAAGTTTAGTCTGTCTTGAAATTCTATTACAAAAAAAGAAAGACACAAGAACACTGTTTGGACAGCTCGTACTGCAAGAAGATGTTAAACAGGTTTTCTATCAGAACGAAAATAAGCATGACAGTTTGCACTGTCACTCTAGAACTTTAAATTTCTAGATTACAAATAAAATGGAAGTTTGTTTCCTTTATTTTATAGACTGATTGTCCCATGAGCCACTCCTTATTCCCTCTTATTTTTCTCCGATTTACACTATATATTTGTCAAGCCTCCAGAATCTGCTTCAACCACCTGAGGTTGGGAGGGTTATTTTTGCAAATGTAGACCCTCGTGAATTTTCTACTGCATAGAATTAGGACGGCTGTCAAGATGGCCGAGAGCTCTGCTTTGCAGCAGGGACTCGGTTCATTTCAAGACAGCATAATCGAACTTCAGGGCAGGTTAGAGTGCGTGGGTTCTGCCGTGGGAGCCGCCCCACTGCTGCGCGGTGTGAGCTGGATCCGCCACGCAGCGGGAGGTGAGGAACTCTATTTCAATACATTGCAGCCTGATGAACCTTGCTAATGCATCTTGGCATACAGAGGTCCGTTTCCCAACGTTATTGTTACCCTACCGTATTGTCTGAATGGAACTGAGTGTCAGCATGTGTCAACAGTGAATCGCAGTTTGCAACTGCTTACAAGCTTGGTCTGGGTTATTTAGAAAACCTTAGCTCAGCTTGCTCTGCAAATGTATTTTCCTTAATTCTGCTCTGACCATAGGCGAGGCTTGTGACTGAAAACCATTTAAAGCATTCATACTGTGCCTAGCTTTCATCTGCACCACTGCTGCGATGCTGAGATTCCCCATTAAGTGATGGGCCTCCTGTTGTAAGATCACTAGGCAGTCACAGAAAGTGGTTGTCATGAGAGTTGCCGCATTTTAGTTCCACGCTGTCTTGCTCATCCTTCACTATAGGTCAGTTGCCACCAGGGCAAATAAGGCATTGCATTAAATTGTTAATTACAGAGTATTTTCATACTTGTGTGAGACTATTTTTCAGAACGTACAATGTGGATACGATTTATTGAAATGGGTTAGTGGTATGCTGCTTTGTGAAGGGATGGCTTTGCATCACAGTAGTGCCGTGGTGGTTATTCCAACAAAGCTATGTTTGTTCCTGTTGCAGTAATAAAATCTTACTGACTCTTGATTCTGCGTATGCTGGTTTTGTGTTAGGTAATGGCCAGTGTAGACATGGAATGGTAATTTTCTGTTGTCTGCCTCATCAGTTTTTAAAAACTAAATTAGAAAATTATGTTTCTTGTCCTTTCTCTTCCCCCGTCCTTACTACTTTTTAAACTTTGCTTTTAGACCCAGTATATTATTTTTGAAACTAAAATATTGTTGCGTAATTTATTTTATTAGAAGCGTATCTGTTTTAGTAGATTTTTCCTTGCTTTTCGAAATACTGAAGCATGAAGCTTTTCCATGTAATCTCATGCCAGTGTTGACCCCCGCGGATTAAAATAGACCGTTTTAATCTTTGACCAAATTTGGAATTAGAGTATCTGCCCACTGGGAGTTAGTCCATTATTGTAGTTTATAGAATGACAGGTTTATATAAATAATTGCGATGATTCCCACTGCATGTTTTAAATTAAAAACTACTTTTTTTCAGTATTAGGAATAATAAAATGCAGAAAAGAGCAAGCTTGTTTATTTTTTTAAAATCTAGTTTGTTCAAGTGTCTTGTGCGTGTACTTTGGGATACCTTTTTCAGATGCGTTGCATATTTACCCAGATAGAGTTGTCCTGTGCTGATCGGCTTACAAGCAAGATCATGCTGGACATGAAATTTTTGCAAAGCTTTTTTCCAGGTGATTATTTTACAAGAAATTCCCAAATGAAGATCTCCAATATTTTGATTGTACAGTAGAGTCATTGCATTATATTTATGTCAGGTTTTGGTTACTATGGTAATAAGAATGAGGTCATGCAGTCTGCAGAGAGGCTTCCAATCGGAAGGTAGGTTCCACAGCAGGTCCTCTCCTTAAGCAGCACATCCTCTAATAGCTATAAAAAAATTTAAATGAGATGAACGGGTTTAATTGAACTGATTATGTATGAAATGTGAATTTTGTTGTGTAGATAAAGACACGGTAAATAAAATGAGAGACCTGCGCATGAAAGCTGAAGATTATGAAGTGGTGAAGGTGATTGGTAGAGGAGCATTTGGGGAGGTTCAGTTGGTAAGTTATACTTCTACTTGTACATTTGAATGTACTCTGTAGTATTTGCCAGTATTTTTCTGAATGGTGTTCAGCAGGTGTAGTCTTCCATCAAAGCCTTTAGCTCAGTGAAGTTTGACTTCTTTTTATCCCACGGAAATATTTTGGAGTGTCGTGTTTCAGTAGTCTCAAGGTGCAGAAGTACTTGGTTTGCATTCTAGTCATGCTTTTCTACTGAAATCAAATGGAAGGGGTATTCCTCATAACCAACAAAATTAGCCTTTGCCGCCGTATACATGGACACCTGAGCGGGTTTGCACGACTAGAAAGATTTCCACCAGTTCAAGGACTACATGGGGTTTTTGTGGATGTCCTTCTGACAGATGAGAGCATTGTGGGCTGTTTGATAGATCAGCACCCAGGCTCGTTCAATTCTGCTTTATTAAATTGAGAACCGGGGAGAGAAGCAGGAAACTGGGCAGCAAGTGTGTAATGTCTGCTGATGAACTCTGGAAAATGCTTTAGTTTTAACTTCACGGTATTTAACAGGTGCCACTGTTTGTCCTTCTGAAGACACACATGTACAAATTACCAAGTGACTTACGCCTGTGGACTTCTCTGCTGCATAGCTCTAGCAAGTATTTTAAGAGCAATGCTTATATTGGCAGATATGTAGATAGGCAGAATGCAATTATTCGGTAGACCTACGGTATATATAGTGGAAGTGAAGAGTCTTATAAAACTTGTTATGTAGTGAAGCAGGAAAAGTGATATATTCAGTGGTGTCCTTCATTAGTTTGCCACATAACATATGTGTCCTCTGTCACGTTTGTCTCTGCAGGTAAGGCATAAATCCTCAAGGAGAGTGTATGCTATGAAGCTTCTCAGCAAATTTGAGATGATAAAAAGATCAGATTCTGCATTCTTCTGGGAAGAAAGGGATATTATGGCTTTTGCTAACAGTCCCTGGGTTGTTCAGGTATAGTGATATATTTAAATGTTATCATTACAGAAGAGTTTTGTTACAACACCGCATGACTTGCAATTACCTGTTTTCATTTTTAGCTTTTCTAAGCCTGCTTTTGGTTGTATTGATGTGTTGGGGAAATAGTCGCATTAGCAATGCTGTATACAACAAATAACGGATACTGCACTTGCTTCACAACTACTTTGTCAGAACATTTACCAGATAAGCTATTCTGTTTATTATTAATTGTCAGATATATATCGGTGAGCCTACACTGTAGCAATTCTTTAAGGCATCCAGCATACCAGCAGGATATACTTAAAATGCAGCTTTTCCATATTCTAACTGCTGCGTGTATTTGACTGCAAATTGCACCCACCCTGGTTGGGGTTTTTTACCTCGTTTCACTATTATTGCTGACAATTTCTGGGGAGGCATTGCTGCCTTTGAAGTTTTAAAGGAGTATGCCGGAAGCACTCATCAGGCATTGAGTGTGCACAGCTTAACTTGGTCCTTTAAATTGTTCTTACCCTTAAGGATGTAAATTCTTTTAAGTCAGAATTGAACAGAATCATTCAGGATTTACCAAGGTCAAATTGTCGAATCAGGCGACATTAATGTCTCTCTGAGATTGGTTGTCCAGAAGTACTTTTATGATTTTCAACAATTTTTAAGTTGGCAAACTTAAATCTACTTGCACTGTGCGTGTTGAACAGAGCACTGGAGTCTGTAAAGGTTCAGTTTTTACTTAACTTTTAAAGCTGTTTAAAATTTAAGCTCGCTTTCTATCCAATAAATCCATTGGCAATAGAATAACAAGTATTTAGTGATAACACAAATAGAATTGGGCAGATGTTTGCATTACAGTAATTTCAAGTTCACTTATTTGTCAACTGGCATCTCCGTGAATAAGGCAGCATTTTGTCCTCTTATGCGCTAAGCATTCTTTGAATCGATCTCAAAACATTGCACCAAGATCTTAATTTGTGACCAGGACTCTGCTTCTTCCATTGTACTATAGAGGGATGGATGATCTGGCTGAAATTTACTTTAGAGATAAATTCCTCTTTAGGGGGTGTTGTGCTTTAGACCCAGCCTGGAGCTGGGCACCAGTTGGCCCATCAGTCAGTCACCCCCACCCCTAGTGGGATGGGAAGGAGAAAGGAGGGGGAAATGCAAAACCCCATGGGTTGAGATAAGCAGAATTTAATAGAAGAAACAACAATAACAGTCATATTGCTTGCTTGGTTTCATAAGTGGCACAGTCAGACCAGAGCTGCACCCCCTGCCCTGTCCTGTGTGCACCCTGGCCCAGCACACCTTCTGCGGTAGTGAATATGCCAGTGGCTCGTTCAGTTGTCATTCCTGGCTGTGGTCCCTCCCATCTTCTACTGGAAATTAACCCTATTGTGTCTGAACCCAGGACAGGAGGCCTCCTGGATGATGCAAAATTGCTGCAGTAGTTACAACAATTCTGTTATTCTGTAAATCACTTTGCAGAGAAATTCCTTTGACTTCCATCAAACGAAAGATTGTGGTGTTCCCCAGAGGTCAGTGCTGGGTCCAGTCTTATCCAGCATCTTAGCAATGACCTGGATGAAGGAGTTGAGTGTAGCCTCAGTAAATTTGCTGATGATACAGAACTGGGAGGAGTGGCTGATGCACCAGAAGGCTGTGCTGCCATCCAGCGAGACCTGGACAGGCTGGAGAGCTGGGCAAAGGGGAACCTAAGAGAAGACTAAGAGGGGATCTTATGAATGTTTACAAATCTCTGCAGTGTGGGGGTCAAGTGGAAGGGTCCAGGCTCTTCTCAGTGGTGCACTGGGGTAGGACAAGAGGTAAAGGTAGCAAGGTGAACACAGGAACTTCCACCTCAACAGGAGGAGAAACTTCTTCCCTGTGAGAGTGACAGAGCCTGGCCCAGGCTGCCCAGAGAGGTTGTGGAGTCTCCTCTGGAGACTTTCCAAACCTGCCTGGATCTGTTCCTGGGTGACCCTGCTCTGGCAGGGGGTTGAACTCTGTGATCTCCAGAGGTCCCTTCAGACCCTGCCATGCTGTGATTCTAAAGCTAACTGAACATCCATCGACTTCTTTTTTGTTTATCTGATTTTACAGTTATTTTACGCCTTCCAAGATGACCGATACCTTTACATGGTGATGGAATACATGCCTGGTGGGGACCTTGTGAATTTAATGAGCAACTACGATGTTCCAGAGAAGTGGGCAAGATTTTATACTGCCGAAGTTGTACTTGCATTAGATGCAATTCACTCCATGGGTTTTATACACAGGTGAAAAAGAACGTGAAAGTGTTGTTACGTAGTGGTGGTTTCTCCCTCGTGCTGCCAGAGTCACTTCAGTAATTATTTAGATAGCTTTAAAATTTATGGTGTTACTTCATTATTAGTTTATAATTATTTATCTCTAAATTTCAGAGGTTCTTGCCATCAGAAACTGTAAGTTTGAGGTGATACGGTCAAAGTAAAGGTTTATATCAGACTGATGTTCCTCAGTTTGGGGAATAATAAAATTGCCCCACTTTACCAAGAACTAAAACGTATGAACATGTTGGCCCAAAGCTGGTTTTATTTTGATCAGAAAAAGCTGTTTTGGGATAGGAATGGCATTCGCTGATAGGAATTATTAATTCTCTGCTCTGCTTTTGAAGCCTCAGTGACCCATTAAGCAAGAATCTGTGAACACTGTAAGGAAGATGTCCCAGCCACATGTTTTCTGATAAGGGACAAGATGGACAATTGAGGTGCAGAGCGAAGGGACTTGGCTTAGTTTCATATTATGTACTTGCCCTAAAGTGAAATGTAGTCACTTTTTGGATAGCTTGAAGTTTTACTTTTTATATTTGAACTTTTATCTATTTTTAGCTTTTAATTGTATTAACTAAAAGCAGGAGGATAACTTTTTTTAGCAGAAAATATAGGAAGAGCTTGGGGAAGACATATGTAAATTCTCAGTTTGTCATTTGGCTAGAAGATCAGTGTTAACACAAACTTCTGCAAAAAAGCAGAAGCAAGGCAAAACAAACTAGCAATCAATCCATTGCCTGAGTAGGATCTATAGAATTATTATGTAGCTATGCTACATCTAATGGATGAATCATCTGGCTGAACGAACCATTTGTACGTGTGTGCTGCAAGTTTTAGAAAGCAGGCTTTAGAAGTCCTACGTGGAAAAGGGCATAAGCCAATACTTCTTTTGAGCCATGGAAAAAGATTTCTTCACATTAATATAATTCTGAAAATGACACCCATTTGTTCCCTTAAAAACCAAAGTGGTACAGAGGAGAAGCTATGTTTTCAAGGTCCCTTTGAGATAGCTGGCTCAGAACCACAATGGATTTTCTTTTTTCTCTGTAGCTGGATCCTGGCAGAGAGGTACTTCAACCAGTGAGTGTTTCTGAGGAACTTAAGGTTCAATATTAATGGCCAGATTTGCTAGATTTGGTGATTTAAGACCATATTCCCCCATCCATAATAATTTCAATGCTGTAGTTCAGTAGTGTGGTGGACATGATACTTAAAGCAGAATAAAGTGGAGGAAATAGTAGTGCTTTCACGTCGGTGTTTTTCCTTGCAAAGTTGCATATGAAAAGTAGTTGAATGTTGTTTTCATAAGTTAAATTGATTCATTAACTTTTAAACAAATACACTTTTCTCCTTTCAGAGATGTGAAGCCTGATAATATGCTGCTAGATAAAGCTGGTCATTTAAAACTAGCGGATTTTGGTACTTGTATGAAGATGAACAAGGTAAACATGTTTTTAATTTTGCTTTTCTGTTTGTGAAAGGAAAACATACTTAAAAGCAAAAAGAAAAAGAGACCGATAAATTTTAGCTAGCCAAGAAGAAAGTTCCCCTCAGTTCCCATAGCTATTCTTTATGCATCCTGTTCAGCGACAGTGTAAAACGTAGAAGTGGTCCTTGAAGTAGAGACTGTAGCTACCACTATTCTGTTTCCTGCAGAAACTTGCTGAAGTCAAACCCTTGAACGTCTCAAGATCCTCTGGATTGAGTGGTTATCAAAAGTCAATGTGAAGAAGTGAGATTATTTATATGTAGAGTGTCAGTTATGAAAGAATTGTAATTGATGTAGAAGCCACTGAAACCCAGTTGTACTTATCTGCCATATGCTGATGTGACAAAAGGGAAAATCTGAAGGAAACAGGATAAAGAACGTCATAGAATTAGTTATGTAAATATAACCTGACATCAGTACAAAAATGTATTTTGTCACGTACCGTGAAGCACTGGTGTTCTCTACACAAAACTCTGGTTTGTCTCCGCTCCGAGGAGAGCAAGCTGAAATAGGTGATACTTAATAGTCTGTATAATATGTGCATTGAGCTTTCAGCATATTCCAGGAGCTTTGAATGCATCACTGTACTTAGCTGCTTTGCCAGAAATAAAAGGCCCCACGTGCAGCTTGTGTACAACTTCGAGGAGTTCCCTGAAGTCACAAACGGTCAGTCCACTTGAGTGGAGTAGCTGACACAAAATTTGGCTTTATTTTTGACTTAATACAGACTTATCCTTGACTGATTGTGTTCTTAACAATGAGGAATTTTGAAGTATTAAAATAAATTATCCTAGTGTTTAAGGTGTAGGTGCCAGAAAAGAAAAGGAAAAAATATTGCGCAACTTTGCTGTATATATGTTAGCATTATAGAAGTAAACGTGTGTCAGTGACGTTTGTGCTGATCTAAACAAAGCTAGCGGAGTAGTCTTGAGTGGAGACTTCAATTCCTCTAGTCTTTTGAAAGAGGAGATCACTCTGTGGGAGAGGAACTGCTCAGCATAGGAATTTGAATTAGGTGCGTGCTTGGATTTGCTGCATATGCAATGCTGGGTTTATATTTGTTATATTTACTTAGTTATATATTTTTCTACTGATCTATTTCTAGGAATGGCATAGGATTATTTCAGAACTGGAAAGAGGCATGTGGTTGCAGCTTCAGCATTCTGGATGCTACCTCCAGTGTGGCTGGCTGTTCTGCCAGCCCTTTCTTAGGGGTCTGAAGAATGTCAGACATTCTTCTCACCTCTTACCTGTTTTGAAGTCTACTTAGTTTCGAGACCCTGTCTACATTTAGTCTTCCTGGCATTAAGTATAAGTGTTCAGAGGTGGAAAAACTTGGACTTTAGCTGATCCTGTCAGCAAAATCCCTGGTGTTCACCAATTTATGCTAACAGAGAGACTTTCTGTTTACAGTACATTCTGTTGGTATACGACACATTTACCCCGGCACAAGCAAGAGAGGCTGTGCAGTGTTGACAGGGCATAGATGCAATTCTGGTTAATTTGGGTATTAATACACAAACATCCGCAGTGTCCTGGAAGGACGTTGTAGAGAGGCTGGTGCTGGTCTCTTCTCACAGGTAATTAGCGCTAGAACAAGAGGGAATGGATTCAAGCTGCACAGGGGAGGTTGAGACTGGACATTAGGGACAAATTTTTCACAGAAATAGTCGTCAGCCACTGGAACAGGCTGCCCCGGGAGGGGGTTGAGTCACCATCCCTGGATATATTTAAGGCTCATTTAGATGTGGTGTTGAGGGACATGGTTTAGGGGTGAACTTTGTAGAGTAGGGTTGATGGTTGGACTCAATGATCCCAAGGGACTTTTCCAGCCTGAATGATTCTGTGAGTCTATAACAGCTTTTTAAAGTAACTTTCACTGTGTTTGACAAATCTGGTTCTTTGTTCTGGATATAGTAGCTTAGAACTTAAAACTTTTAAAATACCCACTCAGAAAAGAGCATTTATTGACAAAAGTTGATGTTGATCTGTTGACATTGCTTAGACTTGCAATTTTGGACCTTATATTTGAGCCTGACTGTTTTCCTCCCCTTTGTAGGAAGGTATGGTACGATGTGACACGGCGGTGGGAACACCAGACTACATCTCTCCTGAAGTGTTGAAGTCCCAGGGCGGTGATGGTTACTATGGGCGAGAATGCGACTGGTGGTCAGTTGGAGTCTTTTTGTATGAGATGCTTGTAGGTGAGTAGTAGGATAATCAGAATTGACTACACTTCTTGACTCCATGTTAAAATCACCGCTGTTTTCTGACGTGGTATTTACAGAATGTTTTAGAAGTATTGTCACAGTTCTCAAACAGTTGTCCTTGCCTCTCGTCCACTTCGTTGCTTCCCTTCTTGCATATATAGCTCAAATATTACAGATCAGGTTTGCAGTATTTTTTAATCTGCTTTCTAATTTTTGCATTGCTTTTTCAGGTGATACACCTTTTTATGCAGATTCTTTGGTTGGAACGTACAGTAAGATTATGAACCATAAGAACTCCCTTACTTTCCCTGATGACCATGAGATTTCCAAAGAGGCAAAAAACCTTATTTGTGCCTTTTTAACTGATAGGTAAGATTTCAACCTTACTCAACATGAAAGTAAGCCTTTGTTAAGGCTTTGTTAGTGTTTTAAAAACATGTGTTTATTTGTTTTGTGTGGGTTTCTAAAGTGCTCAACCGAAGTGAGTATTTGGGAGGCCAACCAACGGTTGCTGCTGCTCTTTATGGTAGTAGCATGGATACTGGAGGAGGGGAAGTGCAGCTACTCTGGGTACATCTGCCCTATAAATTTAGTTCAGTTATAAAGTGTTACTCCTTACTCACAGCTACTGTTACCTTAGTCTGTGGTGCACAGTGTCGAGGCACACAAACCAGATTCCCTTTGGAAGAAGCTAAAGCAAAAGGTGCATTTCAGTAGTGCCCCTAGATCTTAGTGGGCATTCAGGATCAGGGTGGAGTCGGCTCCAAGGAAGCCCATCTGAAATGGAGATGTTAAGTCCATTTCACACCAAGTACTTATTATTATGCGTAACCTTTGCTTGAGAACCGATGCTACAGAGGAGGGGGGCCGCTGCACTTTTCCAGACTTCATGGGATTCAAACAGCAAAATGAACTCCTAGAAAAAGTGGAAAGTAACTGCCTCTTGGCAGCTGGCTAGCCAGCACATGATGGCGGGAATGGTAGCAGCAGGACTTCTTACGGACCACACTTAAGAGCAGACAGCGTTCTAAAATCATAGAATTGGTTAGATTGGAAAAGACCCTTTAGACCAAGTCCAGTTGTAACCCCAGCACTGCCAAGTCCACCAGTAAACCATGTCACTAAGCACCACATCTACGTGTCTTTTAAATATCTCCAGTGATGGTGACTCAACCAGTTGTAGCTGCTGTGCTTCTACAGATATCTTCATAGGAGAGCTTTGAGATATGTCTATTTCTTGTATTAGTTTTAGAGGTAATTCTTTGTTGCTATAGTGTGCCTTAGAGTGAGTCTTCAGAAAAACTGATGTAATCTTCCCTGCTTAACCAAAGCCTTCTCTTTAACAGGGAAGTCAGGCTAGGGCGAAATGGCGTAGAAGAAATTAAACGGCACCTTTTCTTCAAAAATGATCAGTGGGCTTGGGAAACTCTCCGAGACAGTAAGTATAATGCTTTTTTCAGAGACAGTGATCTGGCTGACTTAGCTTTTCTGTTAGCAGAAGGACTGCCGTATTTCTGAACGGAATGAATTCAAAGTTTCATTTACTCTGTACTAAGGAAAGAGATTTCTTAGACACTGAGGAGTTATTGTCCCCCACATTCTTGACTGTGTCACTTGAGTAATACAATAATCATTCTCATACTACTCTGCTTTTTTTTCTAGCTGTAGCACCAGTCGTGCCTGACTTAAGTAGTGACATTGACACTAGTAATTTTGATGATCTGGAAGAAGACAAAGGAGAGGAAGAAACATTTCCCATACCAAAAGCATTTGTGGGCAACCAACTTCCTTTTGTAGGATTTACGTACTACAGCAACCGTCGGTATGTACACAGAAAGCAAGCTAATGGTGTTCTCTCTTGTCTACACTCTTTCTGATTCTTACTAACCAGTAGTTAGATACAAGCCTTTTCGGGTTCTTATTAGTGATTCAGAATCCTAATAAATTACCAAGGTGTCAAGAGTATAATGCTAGTCATCAGTACCTTAAAATATCCCACTGAATTTGGGAATGTCGTATTCTGCATCGCAAATATTACATCGTGGTGCTGCAGAAGCTAAGCAAGGAAAATCCACTGCTGCTGCTCCTAGGCAGAGCTGCCTGCAGGGCCCGGAATTCCATATGCAGAGTCATGGATCGGGGATATGAATGTCACTTTACTGTGAACAACTGTTCCTGAGCTGCATGTGAAGATTCCATACTTCACGCTGGTGTTTTAGCATGTGGTAAATTAAACCCTGGCTTACTAGAAATAAAATATTTTCTACTTTTTTTCCCCCAAATGCTCATCCACTGCAGAGTAAGATTGTGATGCCTTATAGTTTTCACTGTTGCTTAGAAGACTATAACTTAGATCTTTTATCTTAATATTTTAATTTACATCTTACAATTATATTGTCTCACTTTCAGCAGTCATTATTATAGACACTATGGATAGCTGTCTTCAGAAATTACCTATTTTTACTTTGAAAACTGGTGTTAATGGGGGTGGGTGTCAGTAGAGACTATTAGCTCTAATAGCATTTCTGGGCAGGAAAGCCTTAAAGGAAATACATCTGGTTTTTGTCCTTGGATAGAAGAGGAACCACTTTTCCAAGCCTGTGGTGAAATTCTTTCCATCTCTGCAAAGAGTTGGATTTGTTATTGCTTTCTGCATAGGACTTGCAAGCTTTGCATACAGAGTTCAGCAGTTGAGGAATTTCACCTGCTGTTCTGGTTTTAGTCTGTAATGTGAAGTCTTAGTTTTTGCCTTCCAGGAAGGGTGGTTTTTTTTTTTTAAATCTATTAACAAGAAGCTTGTCAATAACAAACTTTCTTCTTGGACAGTATCAGGAATGTAAAGAACCAAGTGGCTGTGTTTTGCTGTTATTGCAGAACTCTGCTTCTAAATACTATCGTACCTTTGTAGGCCTACGAGAACTAAAATGGTGCCCTAGAACTGGATTTTGTCCCGTGATACCCTGCGGGTGCAATAGCCTTGAAAAGTCCCAAGTGCCCTTTCTTGCTGAACATGTAATCCTGATTTTTATTCCCTTTTTGTATGGAAAATACTTCAAGCATTTAAAAAGGGCATATTTAGAAAAAAGTTGCACATCTATCTTCACCCTACTTTGCCTTTTTTTTTCCCCCCATCTTATTCATGGATGCTGAACAGTATAAAGAAATGGAAATCTAGGAAAATTGTGACTTCTGTCCATAAAGGAAGTAGTCCAACCTTTTGGTATAGAATACTTTGTTGCTGTAATCTCGTTGACTGTAAACTAAGAAATATGGTGGTTTATTATTGAACTTCACCTAAAACAGTTTTGGGGGTACTAGAACATCTGCAGCCCTCTCTGGCTTGTGTGTTCTCCTCAAGATTCTGATGGAGCTGGTGCTGTACCTGCTTAAATATCCCATTTTTTGTGCTCAGCAGTCCTCACGTGCAAGATAACAGTGGCTTCTTGTACTCAAGACAGCAAACCCCTGTCTGTAGGAACCTGTTCTCTTTCCTCTTTTGTTATTTGATTGTCTGAAAGCAGCCTGTCTTATTTGACCTTGGCTTTAGAGATGTCTTTGATATTACCCCCCCGGTCCCTTGGAAAGGTTTTTCTGTATGTGAACATATGCACGTGAAAAAAACCAAAGATGATGTGTCCATCTTCTGAAGTTCCTGTGTTGGAGAATTTTTCCTGATGTAATTTGATGCAGTTAGAGATGCTTATGTCTCTAGAGCAGTTACCAGGCCAAGACTATCGCATCAAATGCCGAAGGAATTTGAAGATGCTAATTTGTATTTCTTTACCTGACTTGTCAGAATCGTGACAAATAGAAATTTATGGTATTTTCAGAAAGCATTTGCGTCGAATAAGAACACTGGCTTCAGGGCAAACTTTGTGTGTGGAACTCTTAGTAGCTTTGTTGGAAGTTACACGACCTCTGCAGAGTTCACTGCGTTGCCGCTACTTGCGGCATAAGTGCCTGACTAAATATTTATGGGATGGAAGCCAGTGAGAGTGTTGTAACCATGGAAAGCAAAAGAAAAAAGAAAAGCAGTGGAATTAGTATTTGGCAGAAATCCTTTTTTTTTTTTTTTTTTCTTTTTTTTTCCTGGTGGTGGTCTACTGCAGCTTTCTGCTTTGCTGTCTACAGTAAATTACAGGAGTTTTTCAATTAAATGTGCTTAAATCCTAAGTTATAATAAATACAGAAATTAATAAATTGGATTCTGGTACTATTTGTTTATCCATATTTTGCAGAAAAAAAAAATCGGGGGGGGTTCTGTTTTAGGATGATTGTATTCTGGTTTTTCCTAACCTTGCTTTTAAACCACTCTTAAAACTTCAAAAATGTTGTTACAGGTATTTAGCTGTCACTGCAGAAAATTCCAATGATAACAGGACAGGCTCCAATGTGGATAAAAGTGTGGTATGTCTCACTGATTTTCACCTTTGTTGGATCCTAACAAAGAATCTATTGCATATATGGGAATAAACCGGGCTCGAAATGTTTCAGATTATTTCAGTGCTTGGAATATGGGAAATCAACACAGAGATTTTTAGAAGGGAGATCCCACCGAACAGCTAAGTTATTGGAAAAGCAGAATTTTGGATCTTGATATAAGAAGAGTTTTCCTGAATTAGGATAAAATAGCTGGAACTGCATATACTGTCTCTCTCTGGGGAACCAGGTTCACAGGTTTTCTCTTTAGAAGCATCAGAGTGTCTGTGCAGTATTCTTAGAGTGCCGTATCAATCCCAGGGGTACTCCGGTTTTCGTGGCAACCACGGAGTCTGGGTGCGAGTGTGACAGGAATCTTGAGCTTTCCAGCAAATCCGCCAGTTTAGCTGTGGAGCTGGACTTCCTGTAAACTAACTGGGAGGTGGCAGGTGCAGTACCGAGCTTGGGTGGTCCGCTCCTTTGCGAGGCTGCCCCACGAGCTGTTGGGAATTGGGGCACTGAGGATCTGCATTTATAGAGCAGCTCACCTAGCAGGTAACGTGCAGGAATTCTTTCAGTTGCTGCTTCCCAAGCTTCTTGGCAGTCAGGTTTCCAAGAAGGTGTGCTGAGTTCTTGGAAAGAAGGCTGGCTTAGATTCTGTGTAATTTCTGGTGTAGATAAAGCTTTTGCCTCAGAATGGCCCAGTATTTTACAAATTACATTCTTTTCAGAAGAAAACTCGGTCAAAAATCAGCGGAACTGATCATGCAGTTTAGTGGGCTAACTGAATTTATTAAGCATTGAAGTTTCTTGATTTCTTTATGTATGTTGGTGTGTTCCATAAATTTTGTTTTCCTCGTAAGCATTGGGCTATTGATATGGTAAAAGTAAAAGCTTTTAAATATTTGCAGATACTTAAAGCTGTGTGCTGGCCTTTGGTTGACTTGGAAAAGAGTTACTGAATGGACTTGATGTAATTAGTGGGATAGAGGCCATTTACCTTGCTATGGATAAAGCATGCTCTATTATGTCTCCGAACTGAAATCGGAGTTTAGGGCTGTACAGACAACAGCCCTGGTTAGAACACTTACTGTTGCTATCAAGAAAGAACGGAATCTGTCTCCTCTTCGTGATCTTAGTGAGCAGCTGTAGATTCTCTAATCATATTTTGTGGGAAAAGGGGAAAAAAAAAAAGGAGGTAGATGTAGGAGGAACTGTTCTGTTGCTCTTTCTACTGTGATTGTGCAGAAACGGGCAGTTGTCAAGAGTTTTTGAAATTAAAACAAGGAACAAGAAAGCAAAGGGTGAGAGCCACTTGAGTAGGTTGCTTTGAAGAGAGTCTAGATTAGGACTGTAATTTTTCTCTGTGCAATTCCAAGGGAGTTGAGGAAAATGTGGGAAAGCGAAATAAGGCTGAAATCCTGACAAGATCAGTGAAAAAGTTTGAAAGAGGAAATCAGCATGGGCTTGATTTAATGAGCTTCCTCAAAGTTGATACCACCTTGTTGTTAACTGAGGATTTTGCTGACGTTGGAGTGGGATTCTTGTGCCCAGAGATGCAGTAGAATGTACTCGCTGAAAAGAATAAACTTCTGAAGTTATCTTGCTAGCGAGCGCTACATGCTACACAGTAATGTGCTATATTAATGTGTCGGGTTTGTTACTGGTTTCAAACCTCAGTACAGTGCCAGCTGTAAAAGTGATCTTGGACTAAATAGACATTAAGAGTATTCCCCATGGCTAATAATTGACAGGCCTGTTCTGCTTCTGAGCTCGAGAGCTTGAAAATACAGTACAAAATACATGTGGTGGTTCCTCCTAGAAAAAGCAGTTTTAAGACTAATGAAATTGCTTTCTTTTATCTTTACAGTAATAGCTTTCCTTTGATTCTGAAGATACTTAAAACGAGGATTTGATTTAGCTTAGCCGTGTGAATTTTGACAAAGCTATTCAGAACCCTAGGGTTTTATGTGTGCAAGTGACAGAACTGTAATATTAAAGCTGTTTCTTGTAATAAACTTAAGAATTTTTAGGGGGAGCTAATTTTAATAAGGTAAAAATCTAATGTTTAGATGGATGTGAATAGGCTGTGTTACAACATAATCAGCGCTGAATATTTGGAAAATTTTCTGGAAGTTTTTAAATTTAACGCATGTCCTTTCATGTACAAATACACATCTTAAAGCTGGAAAATATGCAGAAAATGATCTATGAGTTGGAAGAACAGCTACATAATGAAATGCAGTTGAAAGATGAAATGGAGCAAAAGTGCAGGTAAGACTTTGAACTTTAATTATTTACATAATTTAAATGCATCTAATGCTACAGTTCTGCATGACTGCTTTAGGGATTTCCAGCATAACACTACGAATGGTACTCTAGTTCTCCAAGGGAGTTCCAGGCATAGGTCTAAGTCATTTAAAAACAATGTTTAAATGGTTTTCATTTTTTTTGCTTTCAATGACACCTGTTACATCCTTTCTGAACACGTGAATGTTTGTTACCCAGTACGTCCGAGTTCAAGTTCTGTCGGGCTGAGGTACATGTCGATCATGATGATTTTGTTAAAAACATGAAACACTGTGTGGCATGTATTAGAATGTTAAAATTAACTGGTTTATAAATACTTGATACTTCTCAGAAAAGCACTTTCCTTTTTTTTCCTGGTGACTGATGGATAAGAACAACTCTTTGGTTTCTGAAGCCTTGTTTCTACCATGTTGAAGGAGCTGCATGGTAACTTGCCTGTTTCTTGCAGCTACACTTTGTGAACAAACAGAATTCTATCTTCCTGATAATTTTACTCATTCATGTGAAATAAACTCCCCTTCAGTGAGCTGTTCCTGAAAGCATAAAAAGAAACTAGGAGGCAGCAATAGGTATGGGATATAGGAAGAATTGAGACTTGGGAATTAGGACTATAATAGGAACCTGTACAAGCTGCTTATGTGGGAACTGGTAACCAAAATGGTCCAGTAGGCATTTAGACTGTGCCATGCTGTTGCTTCCTAGAATCACAGCATGGTAGGAGTTGGAAGGGACCTCTGGAGATCATTGAGTCCAACTCCCCTGCCACAGCAAGAACGCCCAGGGCAGCCCACACAGGAACAGATCCAGGTGGGGCTGGAAAGTCTCCAGAGGAGGAGACTCCACAACCCCCCTGGGCAGCCTGTTCCAGGCTCTGTCACCCTCACAGGGTAGAAGTTTCTCCTGATGTTGAGGTGGAACCTTCTATGGTCAAGTTTATACCCACTGTTCCTTCTACTATTATTTGGCACTACAGAAAAGAGCCTGGCCCCTTCCACTTGACCCCCACCCCTCAGATATTTATAGACATTCATAAGATTCCCCTCTGTCTTCTCCTCTCCAGACTAAACAGCCCCAGTTCTCTCAGCTTTTCTTCACAGGGGAGATGTTCAGGTCCCTTAATCATCCTTGTAGCCTCCATTGGACTCTCCCCAGTAGATCCCTTTCTCTTAATTTGGGAAGTCCACAACTGGACGCAGTATTCCAGGTGTGGCCTCACCAGGGCAGAGTAGAGGGGGAGGAGATCCTCCATAGACCTGCTGGACACACTTTTTTAATGCCCCCCAGGATGTCATTGGTCTTCCTGGCCACAAGGGCCCATTGCTGTCCTGTAGAGAACTTACTGTCCACCAGGACTCCAAGGTTTTTTCGTGGTGCTACTTTCCAGCAGGGTGACCCCCTGACCTGCACTGGTGCCTGGTGTTACTCCTCCCCAGATGCGGGACTATACACTTGTCTTTATTCAGCTTCATGAGGTTCCCTTTGCCCGGCTCTCCAGCCTGTCCAGATCTTGCTGGATGGCAGCACAGCCTTCTGGTGTCCCAGCCAAGGCACTTCCTTAAACACAACGTCACTGTTCACCTGTTCTGATGACTTTCCCCAAAGGGGCTGTATTTTGCTTGAGAGATGCTCAGTGTCTTTGTGTGGTGCTGCTGAAGTTGTCAGAGCACAACAATGTTTTGTGCTGTCACACTGTTCACTGCAGGGTTAGTAGGTAGGGTGTATTGCTGTAGCTGCTCCTTCTGGCACCTGCCAGGTAACACTGTTGGTACCTCTCAGAAGGACAGCTAGCTACAGAAGTGCCCTGGATGTGTCAGTGTTACTGCCAGTTAACTGACCTTTTACTGTGCACTTAACCTCACGCTCTCTACAGCACCACATTCCAATACATTGCTTCAACAGAGACTTTCAAATAATATTATTGAAGCATCTTTATCAATAGTAGGGAGCTGTCTACTGTTGAATTAACGAACCATTTTAGATATTTGGAAAGCTCACAACCAGAGGAAGTTTTAGCAGCTCACCAGGGTATTGTAATTTTAAAGATAACCTGTTGTGTACATTCACTGTTCTTACCTTTGCTGATTAAGGGAGAAAATGTGGTACTTAGTTTTGCATATATAATCTGCAGCAAAGTTGTTGAATACTTCATATATGTTACAGATTATGTCCAGTGATTGATGATCTTCAATTTCAAGTGCTTATTATAAAATAGCATTAGCCAAAGTGTAGAAGTTCACTTTAGTAAGGGTCCCAAACTCTCTTCCTAGAAAAACACTGTATAATGTCTCCTTCTCAAATACTGCTTAAATGATTTTGGTTTATTTTTAGATCTTCAAACATAAAGCTAGACAAGATAATGAAAGAACTGGATGAAGAGGTGATTTTTTTTCCTCATTGAAGCCTTCTTAGTTGGGTAAAAGATGTGGATAGTACTTTCATGATTTAAGATACCACTTCTCTGACTGTTTAAATTTGAGACCAAATCATCACACGTCAATATGTAACATTGGGAGAGATTTTTTGTACACGTTTTCAATAACTTCTTCTTTGCCCAATTCACGCTGAATTCTGTCTCCTCTGCTAAATGTTTTGCTTAGTCTCGCTCATCACAATTTCTCTGGAGCTATCAATCAGCTACTTTAAAATTTAATGTACATACCATTTTCTATTGAGTCCTTGTGTTGTCTTTTAATTTCAATGGCTATGTATAATGACATCACCTATAACTTAACAAATCTATTTCATAGATTTGTCATATAGAAGTTAAAAAAGTCCCTCTTATCTGAAAACCTTTTGAAGGAAGACAAACTCATTCACTGGAAACGATGCATCAGTTTCCTTGATGAATTCATTGCAGAGAGACTGGCTTAGGGATCATCCCTTACAATGTAAACAGAAAATACCAATGCTTTGAATTTTAGGGAAATCAAAGAAAGAACTTGGAATCAGCAGTGTCTCAGATCGAGAAGGAAAAGATGGTGTTGCAACACAAGATAAACGACTACCAAAGAAAAATTGAACAAGAGAATGAAAAAAGACGGAATGTGGAAAATGAAGGTATGTCACATTGTCCCAACACTGCCACTGATGAGGTCTCTGAGGTGTTTTGGGGAAAAATTTACTACTGTAGCCTCTCAGAAGGAACCTTTGCAATTAATGGACACAGATTTCAACTTTATTTTTCTTTGAACACAGTATTTTGGCCTTATTTTCAAATTCTTTCCTCTACAGTGTGGTGGTGTTCTAGAAGCACCGAATTTGACCTAAAGAGATATATATCAGAAGCCAAAAGTCAGCAGAAGACCTATTAAATGCCAGGAATTTATTTTAATGTATCTGTGTAAAAGAAAAAAAAAACAAAAACAAAAACAAAAAAAAAAAAAGAAACCAAAACAAAACCCAAAGGATTCTTTTAATCTGATGTATTAATGATGTCATTTCTCTTTAGTGTCCACATTAAAAGATCAGATGGAAGACCTGAAAAAAATCTGTCAGCATTCACAAATTACGAATGAGAAGATAACACAACTCCAAAAACAAGTATGTTGCTTCTGTTGGTTGTCTTCATTGTTTCTCGTATAAGCGCAGCAGTACTGAGCATTCAGATCTAACAAAACCGGTCCTGATAGCTTTTATATTTGCAAACCTTGTCTATTGTATTTTAACAGCTAGAAGAAGCAAATGATTTGCTGAGGACAGAATCGGATACAGCAGCAAGACTGAGAAAAGCTAACACAGAAATGAGCAAGTCATTAAGTCAGGTAGAATCCCTGAACAGAGAACTGCAGGAAAGGTGCAGAGTTCTAGAAAGCACAAAACTGCAGGTGGAGAAAGATTATTATCAACTGCAAGCAGCTTTGGAGTCAGAACGAAGGGACAGAAGTCATGGATCTGAAATGATTGGAGAACTACAGGGTAATTCTTCTATATTTATACTTTACTGAAGTAGTGATGACCCTACTGAATTAAATAAAGTACAGTTATGTAAAGAGAGGAAAGCCAACCTGTAAACTGAGTGTGACTTAATAGAACAATTTCTGAAGCCTGAATCTTGTTTCCCGATTGTCTGAATGGCTCTTGGGAAGAAGAGTACCAAAATCTGAGTGGGAAGCACTGATTGTAACTCTGTGGGGCTGCCTTGATTAGAAGTCTAGTCCAGTGGTACAGAAATATGCAAAGTTGCTACAGTGCTAGAGAGGACACAGCACTGTCTTCCTGACTCGGTGCAGTAGCCCAGCAGACATACTTCGTACTTTCTCTTCCTGCACTTGTGGGGAAAGCTATTTTGTTAAGTTGCATTTGTTTTCTTTTATGATGCTTCTATGTTACCTCATAGCAAGATGAAGAGCTTAGCAAGGGATGCAGATGTGCAAGCCCTTTTTTCAGGATGGTTGGAACTTTCTACCTTTTGTACTTCTGATGCTTCATATGAGAAACTATTTGGACACACCAGTTCACGATTATGCCTATGCTAATGGATCCTGCCTCTTAAGGAGTCATAAGCCATCTGTCTGCAGTAGTGAAAATCATTTTCCATGAGGCATAGGCTTTTCTTGAGGACTTTTGGGTGGTTTGGGGTTTGTTTTTTTTTTTTTTTTTTGAGGTACACTTTGCTAGCCCAAAGAATCATAGAATGGCTAGGGCTGGAAGGGACCTCTGAAGGTCATCTAGTTCAGCCCCCCTGCAGGGAGCAGGGACACCCTCAACTAGACCAGGCTACTCAGAGCCTTGTCCAGCCTCAGCTT